>BSQZ01000007.1:2065000-2080000 GCA_033239005.1 Lamellibrachia satsuma
CGCACACGTCTCACGTTCAGCTGCACCGCCAACTTGCGCCACTCGTCGCCGAGCTCCAGCGCCAGGTGGCGCAGTGTGTCCATACTGAGTCCGTCGTCACGGTTGACGATCGTGACTGGCGCTTTCATTGGGGGCGGAGTCCCCAACTCAGGGCTCTGGGCAGAAAGGTGGAAGATGATGTGCTTTATTAATAAATGACGACAACGATGATTATGACGACGAAGATGACGATATTAGCTACGATGACGATGAGAAGCTGTGATGTCTTCGTTGCTGTCACGTAACCTCCCAACTAGGTTGAGCAACGTGGATGCGAGATACAATTCCGTAAGTATTTGAACTACAGATACACCGCTGCTACAACCCCTCTACCCGGACACACGCACGCGCTCTCACACGCATACACGCATGCGCGTTAGGGCGCTAGCGTGCCTGACTCACCTTGGAGACGCTGATGAGCATGTCACACAGCAACTGTCTGACTCACCTTGGTGACGCTGATGAGCATGTCACACAGCAACTGTCTGACTCACCTTGGGGACGCTGATAAGCATGTCACACAGCAACTGTCTGACTCACCTTGGGGATGCTGATAAGCATGTCACACAGCAACTTCCTGACACACCTTGGGGACGCTGATGAGCATGTCATACAGCAACTGTCTGACTCACCTTGGGGACGCTGATGAGCATGTCACACAGCAACTGTCTGACACACCTTGGGGACGCTGATAAGCATGTCACACAGCAACTGTCTGACTCACCTTGGGGACGCTGATGAGAATGTCACACAGCAACTGTCTGACTCACCTTGGGGACGCTGATGAGCATGTCACACAGCAACTTCCTTCCTGACACACCTTGGGGACGCTGATGAGCATGTCACACAGCAACTATCTGACTCACCTTGGAGACGCTGATGAGCATGTCACACAGCAACTGTCTGACTCACCTTGGGGACGCTGATGAGCATGTCACACAGCAACTATCTGACTCACCTTGGAGACGCTGATGAGCATGTCACACAGCAACTTCCTGACACACCTTGGGGACGCTGATGAGCATGTCACACAGCAACTTCCTGACACACATTGGGGACGCTGATGAGCATGTCACACAGCAACTTCCTGACACACCTTGGGGACGCTGATGAGCATGTCACACAGCAACTTCCTGACACACCTTGGGGACGCTGATGAGCATGTCACACAGCAACTGTCTGACTCACCTTGGGGACGCTGATGAGCATGTCACACAACAACTGCCTGACTCACCTTGGGGACGCTGATGAGCATGTCACACAGCAACTGTCTGACTCACCTTGGGGACGCTGATGAGCATGTCACACAGCAACTGTCTGACTCACCTTGGGGACGCTGATGAGCATGTCACACAACAATTGCCTGACTCACCTTGGGGACGCTGATGAGCATGTCACACAGCAACTTCCTGACACACCTTGGGGACGCTGATGAGCATGTCACACAGCAACTTCCTGACACACCTTGGGGACGCTGATGACCATGTCACACAGCAACTTCCTTCCTGACACACCTTGGGGACGCTGATGAGCATGTCACACAGCAACTATCTGACTCACCTTGGGGACGCTGATGAGCATGTCACACAGCAACTATCTGACTCACCTTGGGGACGCTGATGAGCATGTCACACAGCAACTTCCTGACACACCTTGGGGACGCTGATGAGCATGTCACACAGCAACTTGCTGACTCACCTTGGGGACGCTGATGAGCATGTCACACAGCAACTTCCTGACACACCTTGGGGACGCTGATGAGCATGTCACACAGCAACTTCCTGACACACCTTGGGGACGCTGATGAGCATGTCACACAGCAACTGTCTGACTCACCTTGGGGACGCTGATGAGCATGTCACACAACAACTGCCTGACTCACCTTGGGGACGCTGATGAGCATGTCACACAGCAGCAACTGTCTGACTCACCTTGGGGACGCTGATGAGCATGTCACACAGCAACTGTCTGACTCACCTTGGGGACGCTGATGAGCATGTCACACAACAATTGCCTGACTCACCTTGGGGACGCTGATGAGCATGTCACACAACAACTGCCTGACTCACCTTGGGGACGCTGATGAGCATGTCACACAACAACTGTCTGACTCACCTTGGGGACGCTGATGAGCATGTCACACAACAACTGTCTGACTCACCTTGGGGACGCTGATGAGCATGTCACACAACAACTGCCTGACTCACCTTGGGGACGCTGATGAGCATGTCACACAACAACTGTCTGACTCACCTTGGGGACGCTGATGAGCATGGCACACAGCAACTGTCTGACTCACCTTGGGGACGCTGATGAGCATGTCACACAACAACTGTCTGACTCACCTTGGGGACGCTGATGAGCATGTCACACAGCAACTATCTGACTCACCTTGGGGACGCTGATGAGCATGTCACACAGCAACTTCCTGACACACCTTGGGGACGCTGATGAGCATGTCACACAGCAACTTCCTGACACACATTGGGGACGCTGATGAGCATGTCACACAGCAACTTCCTGACACACCTTGGGGACGCTGATGAGCATGTCACACAGCAACTTCCTGACACACCTTGGGGACGCTGATGAGCATGTCACACAGCAACTGTCTGACTCACCTTGGGGACGCTGATGAGCATGGCACACAGCAACTGTCTGACTCACCTTGGGGACGCTGATGAGCATGGCACACAGCAACTGTCTGACTCACCTTGGGGACGCTGATGAGCATGTCACACAACAACTGTCTGACTCACCTTGGGGACGCTGATGAGCATGGCACACAGCAACTGTCTGACTCACCTTGGGGACGCTGTGAGCATGTCACACAACAACTGTCTGACTCACCTTGGGGACGCTGATGAGCATGGCACACAGCAACTGTCTGACTCACCTTGGGGACGCTGATGAGCATGTCACACAACAACTGTCTGACTCACCTTGGGGACGCTGATGAGCATGTCACACAACAACTGTCTGACTCACCTTGGGGACGCTGATATGCATGTCACACAGCAACTGCCTGACTCACCTTGGGGACGCTGATAAGCATGTCACACAGCAACTGCCTGACTCACCTTGGGGACGCTGATGAGCATGTCACACAACAACTGTCTGACTCACCTTGGGGACGCTGATGAGCATGGCACACAGCAACTGTCTGACTCACCTTGGGGACGCTGATGAGCATGTCACACAACAACTGTCTGACTCACCTTGGGGACGCTGATGAGCATGGCACACAGCAACTGTCTGACTCACCTTGGGGACACTGATGAGCATGTCACACAACAACTGTCTGACTCACCTTGGGGACGCTGATGAGCATGTCACACAACAACTGCCTGACTCACCTTGGGGACGCTGATATGCATGTCACACAGCAACTGCCTGACTCACCTTGGGGACGCTGATAAGCATGTCACACAGCAACTGCCTGACTCACCTTGGGGACGCTGATAAGCATGTCACACAGCAACTGTCTGACTCACCTTGGGGACGCTGATGAGCATGTCACACAGCAACTGCCTGACTCACCTTGGGGACGCTGATAAGCATGTCACACAACAACTGTCTGACTCACCTTGGGGACGCTGATGAGCATGTCACACAGCAAATGTCTGACTCACCTTGGGGACACTGATAAGCATGTCACACAGCAACTCCCGACTGTACTCGACGACCGACTCCTGGTGGAATTCGCCGTCGTCGCCCTTCACTGACTTCTGTCTCACGACCTTCACCTTGCGGAAGAGCTGCACGAAGCCCTTGTACGTGCTGTAGCTGCGCTGCAGGAACTTGTCGACTTCGACGACGTCGAACGCAACCGACGAACTCAGCGGCGAGTTGTAGACCATCTCGAGCTGCTGCGAATCGTCATATGACTTCACGTTGCCACGGAAACCAACCTCGAGTACGTCGCCCTCCCGCAGCCAGAGGGGGGCGCTGCTGTCGGGACCGTCATCAAAGCCGTCTGCCTCGAGCTGTCGGGTCAGGCGGTCGGCGCGACTGGGGTGGATCACGTGGAGTGTGACGTCAGACAAGTCCTCGCTCCTGCGACAAGATCGCGCAACTAGCAAACTGGTTGGCGCCAATATGGCAAAAAATAGTGTTGTGATCACATTTCACATTACACCACCTAAATAAAAACATGTGGAAAATTAGTGTCATAGTTAAATCAGTTGTACACTTATGAGACTCGCCAAACCAACCTTGTCATCAATGGCGTATTTAGGGGGGAGGCCATTGGGCCATAGCCCCCCTTTGGCTGTGGTGTATTTAGGGGGGCGGCCATTGGGCCATAGCCCCCTTTGGCTGTGGTGTATTTAGGGGGGAGGCCATTGGGCCATAGCCCCCTTTGGCTGTGGTGTATTTAGGGGGGAGGCCATTGTGGTGTATTTAGGGGGGAGGCCATTGGGCCATGGCCCCTTTGGCTTCATTATTTTCCGTTGGGCCGCTATATGGTAGCATGGCAAATTAATGCGTGACTGAGCTTGCCCCCCCACACACACACGCACGCACGCACGCACGCACGCACACACACACACACACACACACACACACGCTACCGCTTGCCGTCATAAGAATAATCACATTGATATCAGTTCGTTTCACTAAATGTTTTAATACCTTTTAATTCAACAGACACATAATTTCATTTGGCATTGTTTTGGTAGTGCGCCTACAACGACCTAGTTGTCCGTCTTGAAATGCAAATAAACAATAGAAAATAATCAATCAAACATTAACATCAAACATTTTTTATTTTAGTGATTTCATAACGATATGAATAATGTTTATCAACTCACCGTTGTTTGAGAATCACCGTGACAAGCTTCAGACTGAGTTGCTTCTCGATGGCCTTCGCCATCATCTCTGCCTCCGAGTCCGTCACTGTCGGCTTCGTGCGAAGAACCATGAAACTGACGGGATATAGGCAAGCAAGTAAGTAAGTAAGTAAGTAAGTAAGTAAGTAAGTAAGTAAGAAAGTAAGTAAGTAAGTAAGTAAGTAAGTAAGTGTAAGTGGTGAAATCACAGTAGTTGAGCGTAATAATTTTAAAGTCGAAATAATGGCTGTTAAAAAAGCTGAAATGCTTAAAGCTGAGCGACTTGCTTCTAATATATGCAATAATGGCTTCAACAACTTCTGGAAAGAAATAAAACATATAAACAATGTCAGGAGCCAAATCCTAGCAAAGTTGGTGGTGCTTCTAGTGCGGAAAATGTAAAGAATATGTGGCTTCATCATTACCAGTCCCTACTTAACTCTATACCTGGCTCCCCAGCCAACAACAAGAAGATCAATGAATACTGTAGCAATGCACAGTTTAATGATCAAAATTAATTATTGTTAACGTTAAGTAAATTCGAGATATAATACATGCAATGTCTGTAGGCAAAGCCCCGGGTTATGATAGTGTAAGTAACGAACATTTTAAATATGTAAATGAAAAACTTCATGTCACTCCATGTCACTGTTATATAACAACAAGTGAATTCAGGGGCTATCCGTCTTTTACTATGCGCATTCTCTATTACTGGCACAACATTAAGTGTCTTAGCTTCTCTGATTTTGTTTTTTGCTTAAAATGGTGTTAAACAGGGTGGAATCCTTCTACTCCATCTTTTTAACGTGTATATGGATTACTTATGTGTAAATCTGAACAAATTACAAATTGGTTGTCTTTATGCAGGCACTATAATGAAGCATATGCCGATGATCTTTGTATTTTTTCACGTAGTGTTTCTGGGTTGAGAAAACTCAATGATTGTTGTGCCGAGTATGGCAATATGTTTGACATAATTTATAGTGCCATGTATGTTTTTTATAACAAACCTCAGGACAAAAAAAATACTCCTCGTGTTACTATTAATAACCACACACTACCTAACACATGTTACTATCAATAACCACACACTACCTAACACATGTTACTATCAATAACCACACACTACCTAACACATGTTACTATCAATAACCACACACTACCTAACACATGTTACTATCAATAACCACGCACTACCTAACACATGTTACTATCAATACCCACACGCTACCTAACACATGTTACTATCAATAACCACACACTACATAACACGTGTTACTATCAATAACCACACACTACCTAACACATGTTACTATCAATTACCACACACTACCTAACACATGTTATCAACAATAGTCTTACTGACGATGATGATATTACGAGACCACTAGCAACATTTGCATATCTTTAAATGTGTAAATCTTCGAATACGAAACGAAAATCATACCGGAGCAGTCAACATGCTCCAAATATAGAGTAGCATGGGGCATAACGCAAGTTTTGGGGCATAAAGCCCATCTTCTAACTAGTTTCACAGCGCGAAAATAAGAATTTCGAGATCGCCAAATGAAGCCACATACAGTTCTTCACATTTGGTTAGAATACGGTGGCAGAAAACGAAATTCATGAGATATTTTTTTAATGTAAAACTTTTGATTCTATAAATTATAAAAATGTTCACCCTAAAAGTCGTTTTGTGGGCAGTAACCATAAGAAACTGAGACAACGCGTTGAGTGTCTGCAGTAGACAAATATGTAATCATTAATGCTGTGAATGTTGTGGATGCGAGTGATAAAAGCCAGTAATATACAGAAGGTGACATGTTAATATCGAACGTGTGGGACAAAAAGGCCAACATTAGTTGGGGCAAAATGCACAGGGTGGGACGTACTATTATCTGTCAAATTTTAATCTGAAAGTGAGTAGACGATTTGATAAGTTCCGCCTGCGTATGACAGTTTATAATAAACATATACAATATAACGCATTTGTTGAATTTCAGAGAAAAGGAGCTAATTAATTAACAATTTCAGTCACGGTTCTTAATAAAATGATTTACATTTTTTTTACTATGATGTGCATCAAGGTTTCGCTATACTGAAGTGTACCAATAATACCATCACTTTTGGTAATGCGAAATAAGTAAACTAATAATTAAATGAGGCTGATTAATGCATAACGCCCAGGGGCGGGCGTTTTGCCCCACCTGGGGCAAAACGCCCATTTTCAGGACCTCTGCTAAAATGGCTATAACTTTTTTCTGTGATATTGAACATCGAAAATGTCAAGATTTTCAGCTAAGATAATAAACTAGGTGATACATCCAATATATCAGAGATATATCTAAAAGGTTTTCCCATGAGTCGATTTCCCGAAAAAAGTAGGCGTATCGCCCCATCCTACTCTACATCAATATGCGCAAGATAACAACAATATTATCCAGGGCATTAAAGGGTGTCTGAGTGTCCTCCGGGGCCGTTATGTAAAGGGAAGTGTGTTTTAATGATTGGCGGCTCGAAGCGCCGTCTTCCAGCGAGAAGAGACGATTGTGATACAAGGGGTAGGCAGTTTGACGAATGCACCAGTGAAAGCGATGCTCGGGAAACAGAGGAGAACGCGCATTCCTTACTAGATGGTGTACGTTTGACTGTGACCGTGTTGTCGACATAGAGTGTGACTACAACCATCTGAGTGATAGCGACGACTAAAGATGGCGCCGATGAGTGAGTCTACAGGGACTACTACGGCCGTCACCTTTCGATGGGCTTCACTAGTTCGAGCTGGAGTAGGTCGAGCTTCGTCTGCTGAATGTCCACGTCAGGCACCACGCTCCATCGGTTGTTGTGGAGCTGTTGCAGCAGGAATAGGACGTCGTTTTCGTCGTCTGTAAAGTAAACAGGAATCGCATGTTTTGCTGTTGGTAGGTGCACCCGCCTTGTTGCACGTCATACGGCAAGATTCACACCTCGCACCAGCCAAGAAGAGTCGAGTGTTAGTTCATAACAAGGTGTGTATATGTCCGAAGAGAAATGTTATGTAAAATCACGATCCCGACCCTGGCTTATGTCGTTGTTTCTGTATTGCCCCATATACCACTGTCACGTACCGTCATTGTTTCCGTACTGCCCCATATACCACTGTCACGTACCGTCGTTGTCTCCGTGCTGCCCCATATACAACTGGCACGTACCGTCGTTGTCTCGTTACTGCCCCATGTACCACTGTCACGTACCGTCGTTGTCTCAGTACTGCCCCATATACAACTGTCACGTACCGTCGTTGTCTCGGTACTGCCCCATGTACCACTGTCACTTACCGTCGTTGTCTCCGTACTGCCCCATGTACCACTGTCACGTACCGTCGTTGTCTCCGTACTGCCCCATGTGCCACTGTCACGTACCGTCGTTGTCTCCGTACTGCCCCATGTACCACTGTCACGTACCATCGTTGTCTCCGTACTGCCCCATGTACCACTGTCACGTACCATCGTTGTCTCCGTACTGCCCCATATACCACTGTCACGTACCGTCGTTGTTTCCGTACTGCCCCATGTACCACTTGGTTGGGCCCCTCGTCCTCTTACTGTCCTCCTCCTCGTCATCGTCGACTGACTGAATGACGACCTTAACTGGTTTAGCCGCGGCCTTCTTCTGCGACGAGCTTCTGTTCACTCTCTCGATCTCCGCCATCGTCATCCTCTCGGACGCCTTCATCTTCGCCTCCTTGGCGGCCCGCATCGCCGCCGCCTTCTTCGCCTTCACAGGGTTCGCTGGACACGGCAGCGTCATCTAGCGGGGCACATGACAAAGAGGGTACGAGATTTGCTTTATTTTACTTCACAGCAGAATGTATTCTGGACAAACGGTTCGACTTACACAGTAACACTTTGTGTAATTGATCTATTACACTAATTGATATATTACACTAATTGATCTATTACACTAATTGATCTATTACACTAATTGATCTATTACACTAATTGTCTTTATGTTTATTTGTATTCCTCTGGACTGATTACTTTGTTTCCTTGTTTCAAGGAGTGGTGTATGTCTTATAGAGGTGTTAACGTATTGCTACAAATACTTCATCGTTACTGAGATTGTATATTTAGTAGTTTTACACAAAACCTATCTACATTTGACTGACCTATCGCTATATTTATATATGCGTTGGTACCGTGACAGGCGCTTTGAAGGTGTCACTTGACGGAAGTATTTCTATATGCGTTGGTACTGTGACAGGCGCCTTGAAGGTGTCACTTGACCGACGTATTGCTATGTGCGTTGGTACCGTGACAGGCGCTTTGAAGGTGTCACTTGACCGAAGTATTTCTATATGCGTTGGTACCGTGACAGGCGCCTTGAAGGTGTCACTTGACCGACGTACTGCTATATGCGTTGGTACCGTGACAGGCGCCTTGAAGGTGTCACTTGACCGACGTATTGTTATATGGGTTGGTACCGTGACAGGCGCCTTGAAGGTGTCACTTGACCGACGTTTTTCTATATGCGTTGGTACCGTGACAGGCGCCTTGAAGGTGTCACTTGACCGACGTATTGCTATATGTGTTGGTACCGTGACAGGCGCCTTGAAGGTGTCACTTGACCGACGTATTGCTATATGGGTTGGTACCGTGACAGGCACCTTGAAGGTGTCACTTGACCGACGTATTGCTATATGCGTTGGTTCCGTGACAGGCGCCTGGAAGGTGTCACTTGACCGACGTTTTTCTATATGCGTTGGTACCGTGACAGGCGCCTTGAAGGTGTCACTTGACCGACGTATTGCTATATGCGTTGGTACCGTGACAGGCGCCTTGAAGGTGTCACTTGACCGACGTATTGCTATATGCGTTGGTACCGTGACAGGCGCCTTACATGTGTAACTTGACCGACGTATTGCTATATGTGTTGGTACCGTGACAGGCCATTGAAGGTGTAACTTGACCGACGTATTGCTATATGCGTTGGTACCGTGACAGGCGCATTGAAGGTGTAACTTGACCGACGTATTGCTATATGTGTTGGTACCGTGACAGGCGCATTGAAGGTGTAACTTGACCGACGTATTGCTATATGTGTTGGTACCGTGACAGGCGCCTTAAAGGTGTAACTTGACCGACGTATTGCTATATGTGTTGGTACCGTGACAGGCGCATTGAAGGTGTAACTTGACCGACGTATTGCTATATGTGTTGGTACCGTGACAGGCGCCTTAAAGGTGTAACTTGACCGACGTATTGCTATATGTGTTGGTACCGTGACAGGCGCCTTAAAGGTGTAACTTGACCGACGTATTGCTATATGTGTTGGTACCGTGACAGGCGCCTTAAAGGTGTAACTTGACCGACGTATTGCTATATGTGTTGGTACAGTGACAGGCCATTGAAGGTGTAACTTGACCGTCGTATTGCTATATGTGTTGGTACCGTGACAGGCGCCTTAAAGGTGTAACTTGACCGACGTATTGCTATATGTGTTGGTACCGTGACAGGCGCCTTAAAGGTGTAACTTGACCGATGTATTGCTATATGTGTTGGTACAGTGACAGGCCATTGAAGGTGTAACTTGACCGACGTATTGCTATATGTGTTGGTACCGTGACAGGCGCCTTAAAGGTGTAACTTGACCGACGTATTGCTATATGTGTTGGTACCGTGACAGGCGCCTTAAAGGTGTAATTTGACCGACGTATTGCTATATGTGTTGGTACCGTGACAGGCCATTGAAGGTGTAACTTGACCGACGTATTGCTATATGTGTTGGTACCGTGACAGGCGCCTTGAAGGTATAACTTGACCGACGTATTACTATATGTGTTGGTACCGTGACAGGCGCATTGAAGGTGTAACTTGACCGACGTATTGCTATATGTGTTGGTACCGTGACAGGCGCCTTAAAGGTGTAACTTGACCGACGTATTGCTATATGCGTTGGTACCGTGACAGGCGCCTTGAAAGTGTAACTTGACCGACGTATTGCTATATGTGTTGGTACCGTGACAGGCGCCTTAAAGGTGTAACTTGACCGACGTATTGCTATATGTGTTGGTACCGTGACAGGGGCCTTAAAGGTGTAACTTGACCGACGTATTGCTATATGTGTTGGTACCGTGACAGGCGCCTTAAAGGTGTAACTTGACCGACGTATTGCTATATGTGTTGTACCGTGACAGGCGCATTGAAGGTGTAACTTGACCGACGTATTGCTATATGTGTTGGTACCGTGACAGGCGCCTTAAAGGTGTAACTTGACCGACGTATTGCTATATGTGTTGGTACCGTGACAGGCGCCTTGAAGGTGTAACTTGACCGACGTATTGCTATATGTGTTGGTACCGTGACAGGCGCATTGAAGGTGTAACTTGACCGACGTATTGCTATATGTGTTGGTACCGTGACAGGCGCATTGAAGGTGTAACTTGACCGACGTATTGCTATATGTGTTGGTACCGTGACAGGCGCCTTGAAAGTGTCACTTGCCCACTCCATCGTCACGACAGCGCTACTGGCCAGCAGCCCACTGCAAGTAGACTCGGCGTTCTTCAGGTCGTTGACAGCAGACGTCTCCACCGGTTGTATCTACGAAGGACAGATCGTAAATCCGTATACAAATGTTCATTAATTAATTGGTATATATAGCATTCCTATTCCGATCGAGTTTCGCTATCTATCAAGCTACGAAATATACCGGCATCAAACGAATTCAGTCAAGTTCATTCAGGTTATTCGATTTTATATTGTGTTGATGGACACAAGAAAACATATAGGGGAGACGGGGCTAGTTGTTAAAATGTTCACTTAAAGTAACTTTTTGTGAAAAGTATGTTAGATGCCTTATTTATATCAACGAATACATTAAATTATTATTCGTTTTAATAAAATGTACCATACCATTGATATTGCATATTATAGTTAGATATGTGATGTTTCCCAAGCGCGGTCGACTGTAACCCCGTTAGCGGGGCAAGTTTTTACATTATACGAGGCACGTTGTTACAGCAAAGAACTCGTGAGTTGCAAAGCAAGTGTCACTCGTACAAGATACTGTTATTACATTAATTTGTTTATGCACACGTATACATTTTATACATAGTATGTAGGTGTTCACAGCTTCATATAGCTTTTCATTTTTATTTACCAAAGGGGACTTATTCCCCGGATTCTTACATAACAAACAATTGTGAATGCAATATAAATGATTGAATGGAGAATGAAATACTGAACGGCATATTATATGTAATGCGACTTCTACTTGATTGAATGATACACAAACGTACTCATTCACGCAGATGCGCATGAACATCGACATTCCAAAGAATAGTGCAATATTTATTAATTGCTCAAATAGGGCTGTGTCATAAAAAATAACAGGATTCAACAAGATTGTCATCCAAGACAAAACACCCAGATGGCAAGTGGACAAGGAAGCAGTTGGCTTATCTAGAGTCCAAAGTGTGTATGTGTAACCCGCCCTTCTGAGATATTTGTTAATTTTGTTTGACGCTGCTAGTATTTACAGTACTGGTTATAAACCAGTACGGCTAGTCTTTACAATTTAACTTCTACTTGGCATAACCCTTTATACTATATAGTACATTTATTTCAAATTTCATTCACGAAACATAGCATATAGCATAGGTTCCGTTCTGTTGTCGAAGTTCTTCAATTTGGTGTTTAGAATAATGTTGCTGGCTCACTTTCAACATTTTCTAAAATAATAAATTTTGCTTGAAACACCAGCGTGAAAATTAAAATACCTGCAGTGTGAAGTGTTCTGTGTCGACAAACGTGTTCCGTTCTACCGTGAATGTGATCCTGGCGTCCAGTGAGGACACAACTTTCCGAGTACGTTTGGTGAAATGGAGAAAATCTCGTTTAAATCTCGTTACTACGGCGAGATTCGTGAACTGCGTCACTTCCGCTTGGACAAACTTTACGTCCTGCGTAACATATAATTATAAATAATATATCAAATTCACCGTTAATAAAACTTAATGCTGAGAATGTATTCATTACAATATATAATTTAGGTAGTGGTTTTACTGATTCAAGAAATTGTAAAATTGTACACATTACTAAGCTGAGTTGAAATGTTAGTGGTTTTCTCAGTGGTGACGCACAATTCAAGTGGTGCTTGGTGGATCTGACGTTGCACTGTCTAATTGGGAGTCTATTATGCGGCGACATGAACACGTCGCACTTATTAAAGGTGATTAATCTTGGTGTCTAACTCAGGCAACAACAAATCTTATTTTGGTTCACGCCGGCTGCATTCTTCCGCGTCGATAGAAACCAGACTTCCAAAGAACGCGCCACTCTCGCTATTCAAACATTGAACATGTCTGAACTAGCCGGCTACAAATAGACCAACCTTTAATAGCGGCAGTCAGTCGGCGGCTCGTGTATTACCGCGAGAAAGAAAAGTTGTATGAGAAGCGAATGCAAACGTGACAGCTAGAGCCTTAATATGGATATCAGCGGCACTGGCACTCTGCATAATCATTTGTACTTCGTCTGACAGGTCAAGCAATGAATTGAGATTAGATATTCTATTAAAAACGTTACTAAACAATGCCGCTTATCGAAGTACATAATCAATAGCAGGTGTATTTCATCGGATTAAACAGGCTCGTGTGAAGTGGTCCAATGAAGATGTCTTACTTTATAGTTGAGATTGTCGAAGGTGACCTCAGCGGAGTTCAACACGGTCCACTCGCCTTCGGTCGTCTCGGCCTTCACGACGGCCTCTCGGACCGTGAACGGACGCGCCGAGTGGTATGGAAGGGCCACGTAGATGGGTTTCTGCAAGCACGGAATTTTATTCACACTGATAAGCTGTGCCGTCAGTGTCAGATAACTTGTATTGTCTGGTGTGTCCGACTTGATCACACTAACCTCAGTCCACATTCCGTATTTTCACTTCTAATTCTGCATCGTCAATTAGTGCGCTACCAAAATAACACGTACTGTAGTGTTTTGGTTTTTATAACAAGTATTTATTGGTGCGCGCATTTATACCTGTGACGACGTATATCATGCAGAAAAAAAACCCGATCAAGGGATAAATATGAAGGTGAATACCTGGAGTGTATAGGCCGGGTCAGTGGGCGAGATCTGGACGATGTTACTGATGAGTTGTTCGTGGTCGCCGCACGTGAAGGTCGTCGCCAGCTGCTGCAGGACGGAGCACTCGAGCATGTTATCGCGGAAGGCGGCCGGGTCTCCACGCACCACGCAGCCGACGCCCTGGTCCGTCTTGCCGGGCGGAACCTTGTACCTGCGGTAGAGGTTGGGTTGTCCTGTACGGTGTCAGTGGCTGGTTGTATCACTCGATCATGTGTACCGTGTAGCACTGTAACTGCCTTTGTCGACTGACAGTTATGTCAGTGTGAGTTTTGGCAAAGGACGATTTTGCGTGTGTGCCTTGCTGTATTGACTTAACAAATGTAAGAAATGAAAACTACTGCATTCCTGTGAGTTAAATCTTTAACAAGATCTGCCATCTGGGCCTTTGCCTTGGACAAGGACAAGTGGACAAGGAAGCCATTAGCTTATCGAGAGTCTAGCATTTTTAATCTATGTGTAAACTGCCCTCCTGAGATATGTGTCAACCTTGTTTTTAAACATATTCACGCTGCTAGCAGTTACATATAATCTTTTAGTGGGTTAAACATGGTTAAACCAGAAACATAGTAACACCATACTCATCAGAAGTTCATATCCTAGACGGACTAAAGAAAACAAGAAAGCCATATTATAATGATAGCACGTACGTGAAGCAGGGCCACTTGTGCCAGGACGCCGCCGCCTGGCTGCTCTCCTGCCGCTTCAGTCGAGCCTTCTTCTCTTCGGCCGCAGCTCGCTCCTCGTCCGCCCGCCGCTCTTCCTGCTCCCGTCTATGGTCCTCGGCGGCCTTGCGGTCTTCCTCTGCTGCCTTCGCCTTTAGCTCGGCCTCGTGCCGGCGTTCGTATTCGTCCTGCATGGTCGCCGCCGCCGCCGTCGCCTCTTCCGCCGCCAGGCTCGCCTCGACAGCCGCCTGCTCTGTCTCGACACTGATGAGGGAAGCCCGAGCGAGCTCTTCTCCTGCCCGGGCCAGATACGCGTTGAGTTCGGCAAGCTTCGCCTTCAAC
>BSQZ01000007.1:2082500-2085000 GCA_033239005.1 Lamellibrachia satsuma
GATGTCTTCGACTAGGATCAGGCACGTGTTCTCACGGGGATCGCTATTGTTGGCACGATGTATTCTTTGAAGATGTCTTCGACTAGGATCAGGCACGTGTTCTCGGGGGTTCGCTATTGTTGGCACGATGTATTCTTTGAAGATGTTTTCGACTAGGATCAGGCACGCGTTTTCGGAGGTTCGCTGTTGTTGGCACGATGTATTCTTTGAAGATGTTTTCCACTAGGATCAGGCACGCGTTATCGGGGGTTCACTATTGTTGGCACGATGTATTCTTTGCTGATGTTTTCGACTAGGATCAGGCACGTGTTCTCGGGGGATCGCTATTGTTGGCACGATGTATTCTTTGAAGATGTCTTCGACTAGGATCAGGCACGTGTTCTCGGAGGTTCGCTATTGTTGGCACGATGTATTCTTTGCTGATGTTTTCGACTAGGATCAGGCACGTGTTCTCGGAGGTTCGCTGTTGTTGGCACGATGTATTCTTTGCTGATGTTTTCGACTAGGATCAGGCACTCGTTATCGGGGGTTCACTATTGTTGGCTCGATGTATTCTTTGAAGATGTTTTCGACTAGGATCAGGCACGCGTTCTCGGGAGTTCGCTATTGTTTTGCAACTTGTTTATTGACAAATGATTGTTATGATACCCCACAGAGGCGTCATGGGTCATTTCGGATAACCATGGCTACAATCACAATCACTATGGCAACTACAACCTCACGAGTATAAATGGGGTGCGCTTTGACCCACACCACTCTACATCCCGCGGTGACGAAAACCACGGCGCCATCAGTTGCTGTTCACACACCACGGAGGGTTGTACTACTTGCACAACATTAACACATCACCGAGGGTTGTACTACTTGCATAACATTAACACACTACCAATGGTTGTACTACTTGCACAACAATAACACACCACCGAGGGTTGTACTACTTGCACAACAATAACACACCACCGAGGGTTGTACTACTTGCACAATATTAACACACCACCGAAGGTTGTACTATTTGCACAACATTAACAAATCACCGAGGGTTGTACTACTTGCATAACATTAACACACTAACAAGGGTTGTACTACTTGCACAACATTAACACATCACCGAGGGTTGTACTACTTGCATAACATTAACACACTACCAATGGTTGTACTACTTGCACAACAATAACACACCACCGAGGGTTGTACTACTTGCACAACAATAACACACCACCGAGGGTTGTACTACTTGCACAATATTAACACACCACCGAAGGTTGTACTACTTGCACAACATTAACACATCACCGATGGTTGTACTACTTGCATAACATTAACACACTAACAAGGGTTGTACTACTTGCACAACATTAACACATCACCGTGGGTTGTACTACTTGCACAACAATAACACATCACCGAGGGTTGTACTACTTGCGTAACATTAACACACTATCAATGGTTCTACTACTTGCACAACAATAACACACCACCGAGGGTTGTACTACTTGCACAACATTAACACATCACCGAGGGTTGTACTACTTGCATAACATTAACACACTAACAAGGGTTGTACTACTTGCACAACAATAACACACCACCGAAGGTTGTACTACTTGCATAACATTAATTGACGTGCAAATTGCATTACGTGAAACACCACGGGCTGTTGTTGGTTACATGATGGGTTGTTCTGTGGTGGTGCTAGCTGAGTAATTTGACCTGTCAGCATATCGTCTCTGTGCATATTTTACATTAATCGTTTCTTCGTCTATCGTTCGAGTTTACTTGTAATCAATTTCGGGCAACTAGAAACCAAATAACGGTTTAGCCTAATCGCGTTGTGAAAAGCAATCGGATTAAAGATCCACTGAGCTTCTTTCCAACGATCTAGAGTGCTTTTTACATAATGCATCATGGCTGCCCAATCCGATTACGACCTACATGTACTTTGTATTCAATATCTAATTTCATTCGATGGCAATATGTAGCTATGCGTGACAAAGTAGAATTGGTTCGTTCAGAATCACGACTTCGATACAGCGAATTAGATGCTGTTTTTTACGTTCGTGTGACGTTTACAACGTGCAAACAACGTCACTGTTATGTCCACAACCAACAGACTCTACACTATAAAAGTTATCTACATTCAAAATAAAAATATACTTAAATGGAAGAAATTAATATAGTTGAAGTTTTAATGTACGATCTTGAATTAGCAAGTACTACGCATGCACGAACACGCAAGCACGCACGTACGCACGCAATCACCCCCCCCCCCACACACACACCCTCACCCACACACGGTTACTCACTCCTCTTGGTGTCCGAGATGTAGGCTCTCCTCTGGACCTGTCTGGCGATGCGGTGCCCGACCTCATCCATCTCGTGCCTCATTTCCTCCATCTGTGTCTGGGAGTGCACGGAGTAGTCCCGGAAGTTGCTGAGGGTGATCGAGGCGTCCTGCACCAACGCCTTCAGTTCGTCACCCGGGGGCTGGTCGTCGGCCTCG
>BSQZ01000007.1:2090000-2182500 GCA_033239005.1 Lamellibrachia satsuma
TGCCCGTTTTAACTTGTCGGAGAGTGTTCTGTTAGCAGGTTAATAGTGCGTGGCATGGCGATTGGCAAGGGAACCAACGTTGTCCGTGAACCGAGTCATTGAAAGTATAGCGGCGAACTGCGAGAGAAAAGTTAAATAAATATAATTGCTTTGACATATGTGAATATATATATATGTATCTCTGGTGAACGTAGGTGAATGGTGGTGCAGGCTTAGCCTATTTGCAACAATTATTATTAACACATTACATATAATTTCCATTTTTGAAACACTCTATATGTTCACAAACTAGACAGAATTTGAGTATGTAAATGCGAATGTGAGTTTTGAAAGATTTCGATAAAATATGCACATAAAGCATGTTTGCTAGTCCGTAAACATGAACATGACATTGAGTTGGTGAGATCTTGAAATGTTAGGCAATTGTTAATATAGCTAAATACTTTTGTTTATCGTTAACGTTCGCGTAATAATTGTAATTTATAAACGTGATGAAATTTAGTGCATGGCTAATCGCTAGATGGCGCAAGTATCTAGATTTAACAAGATTTGCCATCCAAGCCAAAGGCCCAGATGGCAAGTGGACAAGGAAGCCATTGGCTTATCGAGAGTCCAACAATGTTCATCTACTTATAACCCGCCCTCCTGAGATATGTGTCAACCTTGTTTTTAAACATATTCACGCTGCTAGCAGTTACACAATCTGTAGACAATTTGTTCCATTCATTTATTGTCCTCTGTGAGAACGAGTGCTTCCTGATGTCCAATCTACATTGATCCTTTACTAATTTTACCTCATGTCCTCTAGTTCTGCTATCCTTCTTGAGTGAGAAAAACATATTTCTATCAATATTTTCATACCCATTCAATATCTTAAAAACTTCAATCTGATCTCCTCTTAACCTCCTTGTCTCTAGAGTTGTTAAACCACATTCTTTCAGGCGTTCTTCATAACTAAGGTCTCTAAGTTCTGGAATCATTTTAGTTGCTCTCCTTTGTATGCGTTCAAGCGTATCTATATCCTTCTTACGATATGGTCTCCATACTTGTATACAATATTCTAAATGAGGTCTAACTATTGCTTTATAAAGAGGTATAATTAACTTTTTTCCCTTGTATGTTATGTTTCTTCTAATCAATCCAAGAATTTGATTACACTTTGAAGCTGCAATACCACACTGCTCTGAAACTTTCATATCAGCGCTTATTGTAACTCCTAAGTCCTTTTCTTTTACAGTAGTACCCAGAACAGTATCTCTCATTTTATAGTTTACATTCAAGTTCCCATGTCCTGTATGTAGGCATTTACATTTCCCCAAATTGAACAGCATCTGCCATTTCTCAGACCATTTCACTAATCTGTGTAGATCGTTTTGTAAATGTTGTTTATCACCATCAGTATTAACCTTTCTAAACAGTTTTGTGTCATCCGCAAATTTCAGTACGTTACTTGTTATACTGTCGTCCAAGTCATTGATATAAATTAAGAATAATTTAGGTCCTAATACTGATCCTTGAGGTACCCCACTCAAAACCGATTTCCAATTTGAAACTTCGCCATCTACTACAACTCGTTGTCTTCTGTCAGTCAGCCATTGTTCTATCCAGTCAGTTATGCTATCCCCGATACCATGGGCTTTTAATTTAAGTAGCAATCTTTGATGTGGCACTTTGTCAAAAGCTTTCTGAAAATCTAAGTAGATAATATCTACTGGCGATCCCTCGTCTATCCACTTAGTGATTTCTTCCAAAAAACATAACATATTTGTTAAGCATGACCTCGCTTTAAGGAATCCATGTTGAGATGAATTTAATAATTTATGCTTAACGAGGAAGTCCACCATATGGTCTTTAATTAACCTTTCTAATAATTTACAAATCACTGACGTTAAACTCACTGGTCTGTAATTCTCTGACTTATTTCTCGAACCCTTTTTAAATAATGGTATGATGTTTGCTTCTTTCCATTCAAACGGAACAACTCCCTCTTTTAATGACAACTGGTAATGAACTAATATCTTCTTTTGTAAACACTGAACTGAAGTAACCATTTAGGTCTTCCGCCATTAAAAACCCCTGTGATATTATATTTCCAGCACTGTCTTCTAGAGGTCCAACCTTGTCTTGTACGTTTTGTTTACTCCTGACATATGCATAAAAACTCTTGCTGTCAGTTTTTATGTTACATGCCAGTTTTTGCTCATAGCTTCTTTTAGATTGTCTGATTTCAGTTGTAGCTGCATTAAGTGCCTCTTTGTATTTTGCATAGTCTTCTTCCTTTCTGGTACGCCTATAAACCCTCCACATAGTTTGTTTTAGCATTATTTTTCTAATTGCCTCTTTTGACAAGTGTTTCTTTCTACACCGTTTTCCTTGTTTTTGGAAGGGAACAAATTTATCGATGATACTCTCAATTTCATATTTTAGAATATTCCAACATTCAATTGCGGTCTTATTCATCAGCATGTTATTCCAATCTAGCTTTGCTAAGTATTTTCTCATATCTTTGTAGTTACCTTTGTGGAAGTTTCTCTTGTACGTTTTCTTATTTTTACTTTCTGATTTTACATTGATGTCAAAATGTATTTGATTATGTTCACTATTACCCAATGGTTCAACTATTTTTACGTTGTCCACTAATTCTTTTTGTGATGACAAAACTATATCTAATACATTTTCTCCCCTGGTTGGTTCTAGTACGTTCTGAGTAAGAAAGCTATCCTGGATTAAACATAGAAATTGTTGATCGTCAATCCCTTCCTTTCTAGAGAATTCCATTGTATGTGTCCATGGTTAAAATCTCCGATTATAATACATTCCCCTTTACTAACTTCCTTTATAGCGTTTATTATTTTTGTGTTGTCCTCTTCGTTTATGTTTGGACTTCGGTAAACTAATCCAATAGTTAATTTTGAATTTCCTGAAACAATTTTGCACCAAACAGCTTCATCGTAATCTGCTTCCCTTTCTAGTTTTATTTCATAAGCCTGAATAGATTCTTTAACATATAAAATAACTCCCCCGCCCCTTCTTCCTATTCGATCTTTCCTAAACAGTACGTATCCTGTCAGTCCTAATTCAGCATCTGTTATATCTATGTTGGCCCATGATTCAGTTATACCAATTATGTGACGGTCAATATCTTCTACCATAATGTTTAATTCGTTTTTCTTATTTACTATGCTTCTCTTGCATTTAAACATACGCATCTATAACCTTTTTCAGATATGTTTTTCGGATGATTTAATATTGGTTTATCTGTGCTAGTGGCCTCTTGTTCTGCTTTAGACACCTCTACGTAACCCCCTGCATTTCTAGTTTAAAGAATGTTTACTTCCAAAAATATCTGTCATTGTACCCAAATCACTATCTACTGCTGCTGAAAGTTTGTCCGCGAATACTGCCGCCCCTTTCCACTTAAATGAAGCCCATCCTTCATGTACATATCAGCCCTCCCAACAAAACTTCCCCATAAATCCACAAATCCAACTTCCTCTTCCCTACATAGCTTCTGGACTAACATGTTAATTGCCATCTCCCGACAATTTCGATATTTGTGACCCCTCCTGCCCATTACAGGTAAAATCCCTGACAGTATTACCTGCTCAGCCTGCGTCTGTTTTAGTGTTCTGACCAACTGCCTATATTTCCTAACTATGGCAGTTGTAATCTCCCTCTCTACGTTAGTTGTCCCTACGTGTACTAAAACAGATCCATCTCCCTACGTGTACTAAAACAGATCATCTCCCTTGTTTAAGACTCTGTCGGTCTTCATAACTATCGAATCCCCCACAAACACCCTCGCTCTCTTCCTCACCCCCTCTATCACTGCTGCATAATAACTCTTCCTTTCGATCCCATCCATCACATTCTGTCCTGACCCCTTCCCTCCTGTTTCCCCCATTTCCCACTCCTTTGTTCTTGTCTCCCCCACTCCCTTCTCCTTCCCTCCTGTCTCCCCTACTCCCCTCTCCTTCACTCCGGTTGTTTTCCTCCCGTCTCCCCCACTCCCTTCTCCTTCCCTCCTGTCTCCGCTACTCCCCTCTCCTTCACTCCGGTTGTCTTCCCTCCCGTCTCCCCTACTCCCTTCTCCTTCCTTCCTGTCTCCCTTACTCCCCTCTCCTTCACTCCGGTTGTCTTCCCTCCCGTTCCTTTCCTTCCCGTCATATATACATACTCACGCTTACGCACGCACGCACACACACACACGTCATATAATACCAAACCGCGAACTTAATCGTAATATATGAGACATCTCGGGAAATGTCCTTCTTTAGGGGCGTTAGAACTAGACGTTTGATCTCGAAAATTGGATTAATCGGTACCGTCTTAGACATGTATGCTACATGCAAAATAACAGCTAGATGACTGTTTCAGCCAACCTTGCATCAAGGCGATGCAACGTAGAAAATAATATAGCCCTAAAGCTCAAGAAAAAAATTAATAGGTCCAATAGTTTAATCTAAGTGTTTAAAGAACTGAGCGAGTAATAAATTGTTGCAAGGTACGCAGTCGTACATCGAGCGAATAACACCAGCTATATAAAAGTATATGAAGTGGGCACATTATAAGCCCACTCTTCCTTTACACCTGATACAGCAGTAGAGTAAACAGATCATGTCAACAAACATATATATTGCGTGAAGAATAAAAAGCTTAATCAAAACTAGGATGAGGCTATGCTAGTTGTTTAACACTATAGGAAAATGAAACTGCGTTTAGACCTACCAAGACAAAGAGTTGGTGGTTGACGTTTGTCGAAGAACTATACAGTCAAACACCTGTTACGCAACTCGCTGATGCGATTAAAACATTAGTTGTGTTGCAGTTGAAAATATTTCTAATTTGCGGCTTTTGAGTTTTGATGCCTAGTGTAGACGTCCGTGTTGTTATTACACTGATTAAAAAAGGTTTGTCAACGTCGTGGACAAGGCTGTCAGCACGTCTTTGAATGTTGAACACTATCGTAGCGTCCAAACTCTAAAGTCTCAACAATCTGGGTGTAGATGAGAAATAGTCTAGGATTATTAATCGAGGACTGCCATCAGTATGTTGGCTTGCTTAGGTTGTCTGTGTTTGGTGGTTTTAACAGCTTCCATGCGTGGTAGAGCGCTCAGATCAGGTCTGTGGTAATAATCGTTTGATAACTTTGAACATTGGTGGTTGTGTCAAAGAGTTTTTCAAAGTGCTCAACCCACAAATATTTGATGTCACGTCAGTTGCTCATTAGTTTGGAATCCTCGTCCCATGGCAGCGACACCATGTCACGTGGCAGCGACACCATGTCACGTGGCAGCGACACCTCGTCACGTGGCAGCGACACCATGTCACGTGGCAGCGACACATTATATCACGTGGCAGCGACACCTCGTCACGTGGCAGCGACACCATGTCACGTGGCTGCAACACCATGTCACGTGGTAGCGACACCATGTCACGTGGTAGCGACACCATGTCACGTGGCAGCGACACCATGTTCCTTCTCCGTGTTGCTCAAAGACGTATTCATTTATTGTGTTTTTGAAGTTTTCAGTTAATGCGTTTTCCACTGCACGTGAACATGTGAAGTCCTGTTTGCCGTTCCTTGTGTTCACTGATGGGGGAGGTACTTTGTCACGGGTACACATATCACAAAAGTGCCGAGAAATGTCAGGAATTTCTACGGTTTTCTTTTATCACAATCTAGTAAAACGACTAGTTTCCATTTGTGTGTGTCGCGTTAGTATCCATATCGCAAAGTGTATCCATATATGCTGCGATGTTTGTTTGGTTCTGATTTGAACAGCTGCACCTATCATGGGAGCCAATCAGAATGTTCTTTGGATCTTACCCTCCTGTCCATGTTCACGCACACCCGTACACGTAAGAGTACACAGTGCACGTACACCCGTACACGCACCAGTACATATTGCACGTACATCCGTACACGCAAGAGTACACAGTGCGCGTACACTCGTACACGCACTAGTACATAGTGCACGTACACCCGTATGCGTATACACACGAGTACACAATGCACGTACACCCGTACACGCACGAGTACACAGTGCACGTACACTCGTACACATACGAGTACGTAGTGCACGTGCACCCGTACACGCACCAGTACATAGTGCACGTACATCCGTACACGCACTAGTACATAGTACACGTACACTCGTACACGCACGAATACATAGTGCACGTACACCCGTACAAGCACGAATACACAGTGCACGTACACTCGTACACGCACGAGTACACAGTGCACGTTCATGTCAATCAAATCGTTGTCCATGGGTATGACTTGTTCACTCAAACACCAACTTCAGTGCCTTTGACGAAACCGTGTTAAATATGCCTTAAATGACACTGTCTTGATCAATTACTATATTACTGGGTGTTAATCTGTGGCAAAGAAAACGACCTTGTTGGCACCTTGTTATCAATTAGCCTTTCAATTATTGCATTCATGCTCTAAAAGGCAGCCTTTCAATTATTGTAGTCAAGATCTAAAAGTCAGCCATTCAGTTGTTGCAGTCATGCATTAAAAGTCAGCCTTTCAGTTGTTGCAGTCATGCATTAAAAGTCAGCCATTCAGTTGTTGCAGTCATGCATTAAAAGTCAGCCTTTCAGTTGTTGCAGTCATGCATTAAAAGTCAGCCATTCAGTTGTTGCAGTCATGCATTAAAAGTCAGCCTTTCAGTTGTTGCAGTCATGCATTAAAAGTCAGCCATTCAGTTGTTGCAGTCATGCATTAAAAGTCAGCCATTCAGTTGTTGCAGTCATGCTCTAAAAGTCTACCTTATAAAACACACATGATAATACAAATCATTCAACCACAAATACAAAATATATCACCGATGTCTTATTGAGACTGTTGTCACACTGGGCATAGCTGTGCAAAATAATGACAGGTAGAAGTAGGTACGACAAGTAGGTACGACAAGTAGGTACGACAACATTTTATTCTTAATTATTAATTGGTTCCCCTAAAATTCAAACACGACACACAATTTTTAAACATTGGAATACGAATGTTTGTGTGGTGTCTTTGCTAAGTCGCCTAGAGTGACAATTAAGTGTTATTCGGGTAAATTAAATTAATTAAATTGGCGAAATAGGAAACACCTCAATCTGCACGGGCGTTTGAATAATTAAAATATAATCAGTAAGGCTAATGATTAGCTCAATGCGTGCCTTGTATAGTAATATCAAACGTGGTATATTTAGAGCCGTGGTATATTTAGTCATGAGTATTAAACTGCGGAATAAATCAGGTGTAATATAAATATATGATAAAAACTTCATTATAATATACATCGTTGTTATACAGTGTCGCTAATGTCCATGGGTAAAGCCAAACACGTAGGTATTGATACAATCCGACTTGTGGCGTCACGTGTTCGCCACGGACGTGACCAGTGGTGCGAGCAAACCGCCTGTCCAGTCACGCACATCCACGACATTGATATTTATACTTTATTACGATCATAATCGCGATCACTTGTGCGATTCATTGTTAACTACAGCAGTGCTACGTGTAAATCACGGCAGGCATTAAATAGCATATATCTTTCACACATGGCTTGCTATGCCTAATTGTCTAACCGTGTTCGTGTTACCTGGGTGTTGGATAGCCGCCGTATCCATGCAGCACGAACGGTGTGTACGTGTCAGTGACATGAGTTGAGAGTAGGCACGTGGTGTCTTTACGTTTGAGTAGAAACCATGCAACAGTTTTGCCTGACAATAAATGCACAACCTACGTATAGTGTCCACATCTTTCTTACTCCACTGTGTGGTCCAGTGCACTCTCCCGACAACAACCCCCGGGCTTAGCCGGCCAACCCCCCCGGGGCATGCTTTAAGGTAGTGACTAATTGTTGGTGTATTTATGGTGCGTGTAAAATTGAGTTATGTGATGGCGACTGACCATCTGATTATGGATGATGCATCGAAATCGAACAACTTAGTAGATTTCGCTGGACAATGTGTGTAGTTAACAGTAAATCCAAGGCGAGAAACGGCATTGGCGCACACAACATTCGCGTTGCTAACACTTCACCCACGACTGTCGTGTTCGTACTGTGTCCCCGCCGTCGACGTCCGTACAGTGACACTCAACCGTCGACGTCCGTACAGTGACACTCAACCGTTGACTCACGCGAATCTGAAGCCGTAGACGAGAGCGACGGCGAACAAGGAGCCGTTGGTGAACTTGACGGACGAGAAGCTGTCGGTGGAGGCGTTCCACAGACATCGACTACCGAACTGGACGCCCGGCCGCTCCTCCAGACTGCCGACACTGACGACGGCGACCAGCTTGTACCGGCGCCCCGAGACGTCCTTTAGTCGGTCCATGATGGTGGACGCCAGCTCCTGGCTGACTTGCTTGCAGCGCGCCGGGTTGTAACGCACGTCCCGCAAGTTCTCAACCAGAACCTGCTCGGCAATCCTCTCCACCAGTGAGAAGCTGAAGTCCCCGGCGTCCGCAGCGGCAGGCGGAGGTCCCGGCTCCTTGTCGTGACCCCTGTGGGACGATGTCGTTAGCCCTCTCGCTGGGGTATCCCGGCCAACCAACATCCTCGTCGATGCCTCCATGTCTGGAGGAAAGTCCTTAAGCGGTCGTAAATAAACCCAGTTCGCAGGTTCGTATCTCAGGAGTTAGTGTCCAGCCCTGGTCCGTTCAATGTGTGTAAAGCTGCACTCACCGATCGATGGGCGTTGAACGTTCTTCACAAATCGAGGACCTTTAGCATGTGAAAGACACAACTTACTATGAATCGACTATCGACTGAAGGTCGTCGTAGTACGCATACCGTTTGTCGCTCAAGAGTATGTAGTTTGCATGCCAGCAAGCGGGTCGATACCTTCTGCCGTCAACACCGCGCCTGCTGCATTATTAATGTGTACGCTGACCCCAAGTGGCCGCACCTGTAAACAGTTCGCTGCCACAATGACCAACGCGTGGACAATCACAGTAATCTGTGGCGGTCATTGTCTGCGAGCTGCTCGGCCGTGTTGCCGACTGACTCGAACCACTGCACAGTCACTAACGAGTGTCTGTACAGTAATCTCCGGGCGAGCGAACAAGACGCCTCACAATGCCTGCTACACATGGACTCGGTTAACGGCCGATATTGATTGTTACCGCGTCCTGTTACACGCCGTCATTGTTACTGCCAGGCGCACGGACCACTCAAGTGTGACGGTGTGAAATAATTCTGATTAGCGATGATAATATTGTCTGTTTGTGGTCTGAACCGCATCGTGGGAAATCTTGAGGAGAACACGGGATTGAATTTGGTGGATTTTATATTTGTCTAAAGCGTGGAATATTGATCGGATAAGTATTATTATTGCGTGTATATTAAACTTAAACATACAAGAGTCCTTGTTTAGTCAATAGTTGCTGTTAAAATTTAGCTATAGGAGTAATTTAGGGTAGTTTATATCGTAGGTCTCCGAGGACTCGGTAGCGCGAGCGAT
Organism: Lamellibrachia satsuma; assembly: GCA_033239005.1. Lineage (NCBI taxonomy): Eukaryota > Metazoa > Annelida > Polychaeta > Sabellida > Siboglinidae > Lamellibrachia > Lamellibrachia satsuma. The sequence continues at coordinate 2,099,472 of BSQZ01000007.1, forward strand.
AATTAAGGATTGTTGTTTTCAGTCCTTAATTGGGTACATAATACGAGACGTAATATTATTGTAAATAATTTAGTACATATTAAATATTGAAAGCCTAAATATTTTGTTTTAGCAACATTTATTGTTAAAAGTTAGCCGTAGGTAGTAATTCAGTGTTATTTAAATAACGTCACTGAAATTTCGTTAGCGCGAGCGATATTACGTTTTGTTAGTCAGCTGTTACCTAGAAAGTAAGTTGCAAGGCAGTAGCTGTAAATTTAATTAAGACATAAGTAACATACTATAAAGTGTGTATTACAACACAAAAACAGTCTTTGTGAAGACTACCTAGTATAAATTGATTATAAACGGATTATAAACAAATACAAATTTAATTTCTAACATGGCGCCGTGCAAACGCCAGGTAAAGGCAAAACGTAATTTGGTATGTTCTAGCTGCGATAGCTGGGTAGACTTTGCAAAGTCCGGGTGTGTAAATTCGTGGGCGGAGGTGCAGGCGGATGATTTCCATTTCGTGTGTAGGGGGTGTACTACAGTGAGATATCTGCAGGAGCAGGTGATTGAGCTAAGGCGTATGATTTTGATGATGACAGGGCAGGGTGAGACAGAAGTGAACAGAGGTGGTGAGAATGGTGAGAGCAGAGGTGGTGAGACCGAGGAGAGCAGAGGTGGTGAGACCGAGGTGAGCAGAGGTGGTGAGACCGAGGAGAGCAGAGGTGGTGAGACCGAGGAGAACAAGGAGAGCAGTGGCAATGTGAGGGAGAAAGCTGGTAAGAAGAAGAAAGATGACAGAAGGCAAAGAATGCAACAAAAGAGAGGTAAGCGGGTGAGTGGAGAGGGATTGCCAGGTGGTAAGACGGTAAAGGTTGATGATAGGAGAGAAAGGGGGCATACTAGTAGTGTGCAACAGGAAAGGAGCTTTGCCGATGTAGTATCACAGGGGAAAGCGAGGAAAGCTCGGGTATTTATGGGGATTCCATCATTAGGAAAGTGGATAAAATTGTAAATAGAGGAGATGACATAACAGTATGCCTACCAGGGGCAAAAGTAGAGGATATAGCAGAGAAGGCAGGACAGGTCATGGGTGGTGGCACGGGAGGTGCTGTTCTCGTGCATGTGGGAACGAACAATGCAGATAAGGAGGGAACGTCAGCCATCATTGGTAAGTACAGGAGGTTGATCAAGACACTCAAAGAGGCACGAGTTGGGCAGATCGTATTGTCGGGGATATTACCAATAATGGGAGGCAGGGGTGAGGAATATAGGAACTGTAGAAGGATGGCGATCAACACACAGGTACAGAAGGTATGTATGGAGGAGGGAGTAGGCTTCGTAGACATGTGGTTAAACTTTGTGGGAAGAGGTGACTTTTTCATGAGAGATGGACTTCATCTGACAGGGAAGGGTGCTGCAGTTCTTGCGTGTGAGTTTGTTAGAGTTGTCGACGAGGGCACAGGTACCATAGATTATTTAAACTAGATGCGCAGGGGGAACTGACAGAGAAAACTCAAAGGAGTACTACTACAAATACACATCCAAAGAAATGTTCACCAATAATTTCAGACAATGAACTTAAATGTGTATGCTTAAATGCCAGGAGCATAGTAAATAAAAAAAGTGAGTTAGACATTATGGTAGCAGATATTGATCCTCATGTAATAGGCATCACAGAATCATGGGCAAATGAAGATATAGTAGATGCTGAGTTAGCACTGACAGGCTATGTAATGTTTAGGAAGGATAGACGAGAAAGAAGGGGAGGTGGAGTAATTTTGTATATTAAAGAATCTATCCAAGCATATGAAATTACTCTGAAGAGTGAAGCAGATAGTGTGGAAGCAATTTGGTGTAACATAGTTACCAGGAACTCAACATTAACAATAGGAGTAGTTTATCGTAGTCCTAACATAGGAGAAGAGGAAGATGTAAAATTACAAAAGGCAATAAGGGAGGTGAGCAAGGGAGAATGTGTTATAATGGGTGATTTTAACCATGGCCATATACAATGGGAATCATTAGAGAGTACTGGAGGGGACGACCATCAGTTTCTACTTCTAACACAGGATTGTTTCCTTACTCAACATGTCTTGGAACCAACCAGAGGTGGGAATGTGTTAGATTTAATTTTGTCTTCTCAAAATGAATTAGTTGACAATGTTAAAGTACACGAACCTTTGGGTTCAAGTGACCATAACCAAATCCATTTTAATATAAAAGTAAAAACAGGGAATACATATAAAAAACAATGGAGGAGGAACTTCAACAAAGGCAGATATAAAGTGATGAGAACATATCTAGCAAATATAGATTGGAATAATTTGCTGAAGAACAAGACAGCAACAGAATGCTGGACTTGTTTAAAATATGAGATTGAGGGCATTATTGAGAAATTTATTCCATTAAGAAAACAAGGGAAAAGATCCAGGAAAAAACACCTGTCAAAAGAAGCTATTAGAAAAATTGCTCACAAACAGATGCTGTGGAAGGTCTATAAACACACTGGAAATGTAGAAGACTACACCAACTACAAAGAGGCACTTAACCTAGCTACTACTGAAATTAGAAAATCTAAAAGAACCTTTGAACAAAAATTGGCAGGTAATATAAAAAATGACAGCAAGAGTTTCTATGCTTATGTAAGGAGTAAACAGAAAGTTCGAGATAAGGTCGGACCACTGGAAAGCAACAGTGAAAACATAATTTCAGATGGGTTCCAAATGGCAGAGGTCCTGAATGAGTATTTCAGCTCAGTTTTTACCACAGAAGATATCAGCTCACTTCCAGTTCCATTAACTAAATTTGAGGGCAATACATCAGAATATTTAGGGCAGTTATTTGTAACTCCTGAAATGATAGCAAAGAAAATTAAGAAGATGAAAGATAATAAATCACCTGGAGTTGATGGGATACCACCAAAACTGCTAAAGGAAATTGTTGATCAAATTAGTACACCACTTGCAAACTTATTTAACTTGTCACTAGAAGAAGGAATAGTTCCTTCAGAATGGAAAGAAGCAAACATTACGCCGCTGTTTAAGAAGGGATCGAGGAAGAAGCCAGAAAATTACAGACCAGTGAGTTTAACATCAGTTGTATGTAAATTACTTGAAACATAAATTAGAGACCACATGGTGGAATTCCTCATAAAACATAAATTAATAAATACATCTCAACATGGATTCCTAAAAGCAAGGTCATGTCTAACCAATCTCTTATGTTTTTTAGAAGAAATTACAAAGTGGGTAGATGACGGGTCACCAGTGGATGTTGTCTACTTAGATTTTCAGAAAGCTTTCGATAAAGTGCCACATCAAAGATTGTTACTTAAACTAAAAGCCCATGGTATAGGCAATGATGTAATCAACTGGATAGAAAAGTGGCTTACACACAGAAGACAGAGAGTAATAGTAGATGGTAAGATTTCAAACTGGAAATCTGTTTTGAGTGGGGTACCACAGGGATCAGTGTTAGGCCCTATACTGTTTTTAATATATATAAATGATTTGGAGGATGACATATCTAGCAAAGTACTCAAACTTGCAGATGACACAAAAGTATTCAGAAAGGTTACTAATGATACAGATAAACAAAGTTTACAGGATGATCTAGAAAAATTAGTTAAATGGTCAGAAAAATGGCAAATGTTATTCAATTTTGGGAAGTGTAAATGTATACACATAGGACATGGAAATATGGACGAGGAATATAAAATGGGGATGCTGTACTAGGTAGAACCACACAAGAAAAGGATTTAGGAGTAATATTTAATGCTGACATGAAAGTTTCAGAGCAATGTGGGATTGCTGCTTGAAAGGAAATCAAATTCTAGGCCTAATTAGGAGAACTATCACGTATAAGGAGAAACATCTAATTGTACCCCTGTACAAAGCAATAGTTAGACCACATTTGGAATATTGTATTCAAGCATGGAGGCCATATCGTAAAAAGACATAGATAAGCTAGAAAGAATACAACGAAGAGCAACTAAGATGATTCCAGAATTAAGAGACCTTAGTTACGAAAGTCGCTTATTACAATGTGGTTTGACAACACTAGAGACCAGGAGACTAAGAGGAGACCAAATAGAAGTGTTTAAAATAGTGAACGGTTATGAGGATGTTGATAGGAATATGTTCTTCAAACTTAAAGAAGGCAGTAGAACCAGAGGACACAAAGCAGCATTAGTTAAGGAGCAGTGTAGGTTGGACATGAGAAAGTACTCATTCTCACAGAGGGTGATAAATGAATGGAACAAACTGCCAAACGATTGTGTTAATGCTAGTAGTGTGAATATGTTTAAAAATAGAATTGACAGATATCTGATAAGGGCGAGCTACACATAGATGAGAAAATTGTTGGACTCTCGATAAGCCAATGGCTTCCTTGTCCACTTGCCATCTGGAACTTGTTCGAGATGGCAATCTTGTTAAATCTTGTTAAATCTTGTTAAACAAATATGTTACATCACTAGATGTCTAGGTTAGGACTTGTTCAATTACAAAGCCATAACTATGCGTGAGTCATTAGTATAAACTCAGACAGATACGAGAAAATACAATACAAATACTTTTTAACAATGATTTTTTAGAATAATTTTATTAAAATGGCAAATATAGCAGTTGAATTATACAAATGGCACAGTGAAAAAGCCAATGATAATAAATTAATTAAGAAAAAAGTATGACTTAAAATATAACAAATTACAAAGGTGCATGAACATAATGTTTAAAGCTATGTTTGTAAATAAACAAGGTAAATAAAAATGACGTAATCGTAAATTAAAAAAGGCAATACGAAAATAAATAATATGGCCTACTTTAGTGTTTGGTCTTTGGTGTTTATTTACTGTTTTCATAATGATTTTGTCGTAGCTGGTGTAACGGGTGCAACTGGTGCAACTGGTGCAACTGGTGTAACTGGTGCAACTGGTGTAACTGGTGCAACTGGTGTAACTGGTGCAACTGGTGTAACTGGTGCAACTGGTGCAACTGGTGCAACTGGTGCAACTGGTGTAACTGGTGCAACTGGTGCAACTGGTGCAACTGGTGTAACTGGTGCAACTGGTGTAACTGGTGCAACTGGTGCAACTGGTGCAACTGGTGCAACTGGTGCAACTGGTGTAACTGGTGCAACTGCGTTGCTCCTTTGCTGCGGGCAAAGAAATCTTGCCTATTGTAGGTGTCGCCACAAGTACCACTACAAAATATGATTATTGGAATGTTGTATGCAATTTTTTTTTATTGTATATGGTACTTGTGGCGACATCTGCAATAAACAAGATTTGTAAGGAAAAACGCCCACTATTTCTCCGAGGGTCTGAGCTTGCCAGGCCGCCTTTGTAGTTTTGATAGCTAAGCGGATTCTTTCCAATAAGCGCTTCCAGTTACCGACGTGCACACTTCCAGTGGATATATATATATATATATATATATATATATATATATATATATATATATATATATATGATGTATTGGACACAGTGAACACATTAAATATATTTACTGTTTGTTTGTCTTGTCACCTGTACTAGGTAGGTTATCGTTTAAAAATGGATATTGTGCCTTTGGAACGTTAACAAATAGTTTTGTCAAAATCACATTATGCGACCAGGTATCGTTATTCGTCTATAACATAATATGATTCGTTTTTAAATGTCTGTATTACGATCGCCCATTTGAGTGCAACACTGAGGCAGAAACTGACGCAGGTTGCAAGCACAGAAACACGTGGTTGTTACTCTGAGGTTGTTACTCTGAGGTTGTTACTCTGTGGTTGTTACTATGTGGTTGTTACTGTTTAATCTAAAGATGGAGTACCAATCACTGGTTATTTGTGGGGATGTACAGTTACAAACGAATCAGGCATGTATGTAGCACTAATTGTAAGACTAGTGTATGGTATCATTGACTGGTTATTTGTATAAGTACAATTTGTGGGGATGTACAGGTACAAACGTATCAGGCATGTATGTAGCACTAATTGTAAGACTAGTGTGTGGTATCATTGACTGGTTGTTTGTGTAAGTACAATTTGTGGGGATGTACAGTTACAAACGTATCAGGCATGTATGTAGCACTAATTGTAAGACTAGTGTGTGGTATCATGAACTGGTTGTTTGTGTAAGTACAATTTGTGGGGATATATATGTACAAACGTATCAGGCATGTATGTAGCACTAATTGTAAGACTAGTGTGTGGTATCATTGACTGGTTGTTTGTGTAAGTACAATTTGTGGGGATATACAGGTACAAACGTATCAGGCATGTTTGTAGCACTAATTGTAAGACTAGTGTGTGGTATCATTGACTGGTTGTTTGTGTAAGTACAATTTGTGGGGATGTACAGGTACAAACGTATCAGGCATGTATGTAGCACTAATTGTAAGACTAGTGTGTGGTATCATTGACTGGTTGTTTGTGTAAGTACAATTTGTGGGGATATATATGTACAAACGTATCAGGCATGTATGTAGCACTAATTGTAAGACTAGTGTGTGGTATCATTGACTGGTTGTTTGTGTAAGTACAATTTGTGGGGATGTACAGTTACAAACGTATCAGGCATGTATGTAGCACTAATTGTAAGACTAGTGTGTGGTATCATGAACTGGTTGTTTGTGTAAGTACAATTTGTGGGGATATATAGGTACAAACGTATCAGACATGTATGTAGCACTAATTGTAAGACTAGTGTGTGGTATCATTGACTGGTTGTTTGTGTAAGTACAATTTGTGGGGATGTGCAGGTACAAACGTATCAGACATGTATGTAGCACTAATTGTAAGACTAGTGTGTGGTATCATTGACTGGTTGTTTGTGTAAGTACAATTTGTGGGGATGTGCAGGTACAAACGTATCAGGCATGTATGTAGCACTAATTGTAAGACTAGTGTGTGGTATCATTGACTGGTTGTTTGTGTAAGTACAATTTGTGGGGATGTACAGGTACAAACGTATCAGACATGTATGTAGCACTAATTGTAAGGCTAGTGTGTGGTATCATGAACTGGTTGTTTGTGTAAGTACAATTTGTGGGGATGTACAGGTACAAACGTATCAGACATGTATGTAGCACTAATTGTAAGACTAGTGTGTGGTATCATTGACTGGTTGTTTGTGTAAGTACAATTTGTGGGGATGTACAGGTACAAACGTATCAGACATGTATGTAGCACTAATTGTAAGGCTAGTGTGTGGTATCATGAACTGGTTGTTTGTGTAAGTACAATTTGTGGGGATGTACAGGTACAAACGTATCAGACATGTATGTAGCACTAATTGTAAGACTAGTGTGTGGTATCATTGACTGGTTGTTTGTGTAAGTACAATTTGTGGGGATATACAGGTACAAACGTATCAGGCATGTTTGTAGCACTAATTGTAAGACTAGTGTGTGGTATCATTGACTGGTTGTTTGTGTAAGTACAATTTGTGGGGATGTACAGGTACAAACGTATCAGGCATGTTTGTAGCACTAATTGTAAGACTAGTGTGTGGTATCATTGACTGGTTGTTTGTGTAAGTACAATTTGTGGGGATATATATGTACAAACGTATCAGGCATGTTTGTAGCACTAATTGTAAGACTAGTGTGTGGTATTATTGACTGGTTGTTTGTATCCGGAAAGGGAGAAATATCCTTCATATTCCTGAATGAAAATTAGGGCAGTTCTAGGAAATGATAGATGGGTGGCGGATATGCTTGTATACCAACAATACAATAGGTATTTACGATAATTGTTCTGCCCTGATAATTTCGTGCCTTTGATTACAGCCATAATCAAGAAATCATTGGCTACGTCAGTGGTACAGGAGTATTTCAAACGAGCAGTCGTAAGACCATTGTTTAAAAGGCCGGGTCTCTACAAGGAAGAGCTGCGCACTGACCGGCCCGTCTCCAACCTACCGTACGTGGCGAAACTTCTCGAGAAAGTAGTTGAACAACGTTTGAAAGAACCTCAACAATCTGAACCTCAATAATCTGAACCTCAACAATCTGAACCTCAACAATCTGAACCTCAATAATCTGAACCTCAACAATCTGAACCTCAACAATCTGAACCTCAACAATCTGAACCTCAACAATCTGAACCTCAACTATCTACAAAAGTAACCACTCCACTGAGACAGCTTTATTAAGAGTCTAGAATTACATCACAGAAGCTCTCGATTGGAAACGTGTAGTGGTATTGGTCATGCTAGATGTGTCAAGTGCATATGACGTCATCGACCATGACATAATGCTCACGCGTTTTCGACATTTATTTGGTGTTACTACTGAAGCCCTGGATCGGATGCGTTCATACATCAGCTGTAGAACACAACGTGTGTCAGTCTGCACTGGAACGTCGGCTGACGCACGTCTTTGTTACGGCGTCCCACAAGGATCGGTGCTGGGCCCGAAGCTATACTGTATGTACACAAAACCAATTGTTGATATAATAAAGAAACATAATCAGTAAACACTTAATCAGTCAGCCACTCCCAGTAACCACTGAATCAGTCAGATACTCCATGTAACCACTGAATCAGTCAGCCGCTCCCATTGACCACTGAAGCAGTCAGCCGCTCCCAGTAACCACTGAATCAGTCAGCCGCTCCCATTGACCACTGAATCAGTCAGCCGCTCCCAGTAACCACTGATTCAGTCAGATACTCCATGTAACTACTGAATCAGCCAGCCGCTCCCATTGACCACTGAATCAGTCAGGCGCTCCCAGTGACCACTGAATCAGTCAGGCTCTCCCAGTAACCACTGAATCAGTCAGATACTCCATGTAACCACTGAATCAGTCAGATACTCCATGTAACCACTGAATCAGTCAGGCGCTCCCAGTAACCACTGAATCAGTCAGATACTCCATGTAACCACTGAATCAGTCAGGCGCTCCCAGTAACCACTGAATCAGTCAGGCGCTCCCAGTAACTACTGGATCAGTCAGATACTCCATGTAACCACTGAATCAGCCAGATACTCCATATAACCACTGAATCAGTCAGGCGCTCCCAGTAACCACTGAATCAGTCAGATACTCCATGTAACCACTGAATCAGTCAGATACTCCATGTAACCACTGAATCAGTCAGATACTCCATGTAACCACTGAATCAGTCAGATACTCCATGTAACCACTGAATCAGTCAGGCGCTCCCAGTGACCACTGAATCAGTCAGCCGCTCCCAGTAACCACTGAATCAGTCAAATACTCCATGTAACCACTGAATCCGTCAGCCGCTCCCAGTGACCACTTAATCAGTAAGCTACTCTCTGTAACCACTGAATCAGTCAGCCGCTCCCAGTGAATGTTGAATCAGTCAGCCACTACCAAGTGACCACTGAATCAGTCAGCTACTCCCAGTAACCACCGAATCAGTCAGATACTCCCTGTAACCACTGAATCAGTCAGCCGCTCCCAGTGACCACTGAATCAGTCAGCCGCTCCCAGCGGCCACTTAATCAGTCAGCCACTACAAAGCGACCACTGAATCAGTCAGCCACTCCCAGTGATCACTGAATAGCTAAGTCGTGTTGAATGTAGACCATTTCCATGAGGCGCTGCGCTATGTGAAGCCGTCTTCGTGGTCGACGCCAACAAAAAAATCCTATATAATTGAATCGGAAACGCGTGAAACTGAACAGCCGTGTATATGGATACCATCGGATCATTTGCTCAGCGCGTTGAAACCACACAAAGAACGGCATTACCGCACGGTAACGATATCAAACAGGAAGACATTAACAAACCTATACAAGTAACAAAGGAACGCTTGAAGGGGAACAGCCTGTGCACGTCATCGTATATTAATCATGATCACGAGGTGACGATATCAAACAGGAACACGTCTCCACGGTGATGGACAACACACTCTTCATAGACAGCTAGAAGGCAACACCAGACTAGAGCGGACTTATTCACGGGACTTGATAAGATGGGTTCTAACGGTACACAGATACTTCCGACGGACTTCGACAGCAAATCGTTTTTGCAGAGCATAACTGACTTGAAGAAGACGTTGGAACCGGCCACTTCCTGCGAGGGACACCTGCCTATAGAACAGTTGGCGCAAGTAGTGCAGGCCGGCAATGCGACGATAGCAAGCTTCAAATTGTTCTCCGTTTATTCACAGGTACAACTAGAGGAGCTCAGAGTTGACCTGGAGGCGATTGCTCGTTGTATCGAGAAGGAGATGACCCAAATCACTGTTCCTAGATCGGGAAATGTCAAGTTCAGTGAAGGTGGCAGTTACGGTAAATATCTCTGTTAGTGTCCAAATATTTAATAAAATTTCTGTTCAAACCTCAAACTAACAAAGTAGAATTAATCAGAATGTAATGACACTTTGTTCCTTGCGCAGGAAACTTAATATGCATGTTGCTTTTATAAAGAGGAACTTTAAAAGTATTTGCAGAAATATATGTATATTCTTCGTGTGATATATGCATGCATGTCGGCTTAAACTAGGATAGGGCTATCGAGTGGAATCAGATGACATGAAAGCATCAACGACCACTGTGCTCATATGGCAGGTGCCCTTAAACGTGTAAATGCACATGTGGCTCTTAAGAACAGTGTAAATCGTTCACGGTTCATAAATGATTACCTGATAAGAAATCATTATTGTCAAGAGACCTGATCCTGGTCTACGAGTGTGTGCGTATGTATGCGTGTGTGTGCATGTGTGTGCGCGCGTGTGAGGGCGTGAGTGCGTGTGTGTACGCATGTGTGTGCGCGCGTGTGTGTCCATACGACCGCTTGTTTCGAAATTTTGTATTTACAATTCATACAACGTTCTCGCAGGAGGTACGGGACTCAGTCCGAAAGATAAGGCAGCCGAGCTGGCCAGGCTAAAACAAGCGATCGACAGCCTGTCGGACACCAGCGTCGATGCGGAGTTAGCGGCGCTCTCGGCAGCACTGGCCGCCAGAAAGTTGGAACTACAGCAAACCGAGGTCGCGGAGAAGGCTAAGAAAGAGCAACAGCGAATCGCAGGGGAAAAGGTCGCGCGGGAGGCTAAGGAGGAGCAAGAGCGACTTGACGCTGAACAGAAGGCTAAGGAGGAGCAAGAGCGACTTGACGCTGAACAGAAGGCTAAGGAGGAGCAAGAGCGACTTGACGCTGAACAGAAGGCTAAGGAGGAGCAAGAGCGACTTGACGCTGAACAGAAGGCTAAGGAGGAGCAAGAGCGACTTGAAGCTGAACAGAAGGCTAAGGAGGAGCAAGAGCGACTTGAAGCTGAACAGAAGGCTAAGGAAGAAGAAGATGCAGAGAACATGAAGGAAGAAGAAACACGACGCAAGGTTAAGGAGGAAGAGATGGCTGACGGAAGCAAATGGCCTGATTACAAGTATGTTTGTTGCTCTTTCTCTGCTACGTTTACCTTATGCCACTCGTGTTTCGCTGGTTTTCTTATGCTAGTGTGTTGTATACCATGGTCGTCTTACGGCCCTGATCAACCTTATTTAGCCTAATAAATAGTTGGTCTTAACATGGTCACCAAGATAGTAGGACCGTTAAACACAAGGGAGACGTAAATCAGCGGTCAGATATTAACATTCCCCAAAGACTTTGTATTTTGCGAAAAGACACGCGCAATCACGCACCCAAACCCTCTCTCCTTTAGGTACGAGGTGTCCCCAGGGAGAGCGGACCAGGGCATCGTATGTCTCTTGTGGGGAGACGCGCCAGAATTCAAGCAGGAAAATGTCGAATGTCGCGTCCTACCGCAGATTGCAACGACTTTCACACTCGACAATAACCAACAACTCCTCAGCAACATCGTCCAACTTTCACCGACCCACCCAGACTACGTACTCAAGGTACCAGCTTACTGTTCTGTTGCATGCAAACAGAGGATATAATCACTGAGAATTATTAGATATCCTACTAATAAAGCGTGTTCTAGCTATCAATAAAGTAAACGGATTTGACATGTTCCGATATGTTTAGCATACATACTTATGGTATTGTGAGTCCACGTAGTTATTCCTTTTAACCAGAGAAGACCAGCTGATGTTTGCTCTGTTTTAACACATACATATACAATGTTACTGAATCTCATTGAACTTGTCCAAACATAACTGTTTGCTGGATAGGATGCCGGTTGTGCATCCACGCGTTACGAGAACGCTGTTATTTAGATTGGGGCTGAGCAACGTTTAATACACTTTAAACAAGAAGACAATGCTGTACGAAATTAGGCCTGATATCTGGTAGCCTAAATTAACAAGATTTTACAAGATTTGCCATCAAAGCCAAAGGCCCAGATGGCAAGTGGACAAGGAAGCCATTGGCGTACCGAGAGTCCAACAATGTTCATCTACGTGTAACCCGCCCTCCTGAGATATGTGTCAAACTTGTTTTTAAACATATTCACGCTGTTAGCAGTTACACAATACGTAGACAATTTGTTCCATTCATTTATTGTCCTTTGTGAGAACGAGTACTTCCTGATATCCAATCTACACTGATCCTTTACTGATTTTACCTCATGTCCTCTAGTTCTACTATCTTTCTTGAGTGAAAAAAACATATTTCTATCAATATTTTCATACCCATTCAATATCTTAAAACTTCAATCTGATCTCCTCTTAACCTCCTTGTCTCTAGAGTTGTTAAACTACATTCTTTCAGGCGTTCTTCATAACTAAGGTCTCTCATTTCAATTTCCACTGACGGCCCTAAATAGTCTGATTTAGCCTCCTGAAATTTAGCATCTGGTATTAGTAGTGAACCAATATCCTCTCTGGTAAACACTGAAATGAAGTACCCATTTAGGTCGTCCCCCATCAAAAACCCATTTGATATTACATTTATGTTGCAATAAATAATATGAATCACACTCCCTTGCAGAAGGCCATTCATGTCGCCATTCCTTTCCATACACCTCGACCGCCTCTTGGCCGGGAAGCAGTCATGGTCGCCGAGACAAGTGAAGGAAAATGGACGACGGTGGAGACGAAAGAAGTTACTTTCGATTGTTACAAAGTAAGACATGTTCATAAAGACCAAAAAACGTATCCAAATTAAGCTCTTTAAAAATATTTCCCATTTTAGCTAACGATGTTAGTTAGCAACGAAATTCAATGTCCGCGTCGAATCAAACAATTATAAGCGCCATAACGATATAACCAACCCTAGATCTCTATTGGCGAATATACTTCTTGATAGCCACATGATTACAGATATAATATTATGTACATAATCATATTCATGGGTTGTAAATTTACAATATTAAATTAATGTTATTTATCACACAGAACATGAAATTCGCGCAGGCAGCGGTGACAGAGCTTAAAAATCTCGCAGTGGTGACGAGACCTAAGCGAGATTCTCTGCGCCTATCAAACTGCGGTGGGAAATTCGCGTCGTTGCTGGACACCAGGGTTACATTCAGTACAGAGCCAGACACTTTTGAATACGATGAAACCATAGCCTTGCAGGTAACAAACACATATGGCTCGGTCTGATAATCCAGATATACAATCAACTTTAAACGTACTTTACCTGTCCTCTTCGGGCCCCAACGTTTGTTCTGGCCCCTGTTTCGCTTCAGTCCATTAACTCAGTTACGACGGCGACGACGACGACAACGATGACGGCGACAACGACGACGACCACGATGACGGCGACGACGACGTGAACAACGTAAGAAGACGCTATTATATATGGTAATGTCTATTGTAGATACAACCAGTGGAGACATCTGATGTCAGTAACTTGAATGCTGCTAACACGACGAGCAGCGGTTTATTAGCCTGCAGCTCCATGGTAGACATCGAATGGAAGTCCGAGACATTCAACAAAGCCGTCACGGTAAAAGGACCAGTGCATAAAATTATACTTCTATAATGAATACTTTTTTACAAAGCAATGTTTGATTTGTTTATGCATATATATATATATATATATATATATATATATATATATATATATATATATATATATATATATATATATATATATATATATTTAAACCGTTATGTAATGTGTATGAAATACTTATTAACGTCGTGCACATGCTACACAACAAGCAAAAACCTTTGCAAACAGCACTGCATGTTGTACAAGGAAAATAATATTATGTTGCACACTCAACGTTGGTTTACCGCTAGATGACGCTTCCGTGTCCTGCTGGGAAAGTGACATCAAAGGGAGCCGACAAAACACAGATGGCGAGTAACAAATTGGGGAGCCGAAACACGGCGGAGGTTGGACGTGATGCGGGCAGCGAGCGGCGGTATGCCGCGCCAGTGTGGGCCAAGGGACAGTATGGAGACGACATGAAAGACAAAGAAGGTACTCGAAATGAGCGATAAATACAAATGCTTCGATTGTTACCGAGATAAAGGTACCCGATAGAGTAAGCCACGACATTGTGTGAAAGTTATGTAAGTACCCTGCGTACTTTCAAAGTTACTGAATTTTCTTTTCAATGTTACTGAACTTTTGTTCTTGAGTCAATGTGTAACAATAAATCCTTTCTTGTTCTGTTTTCGTTGAACATCATTCGATGTTATGTGATGCGATAAAACAATACAATTTGCGAGACCTTATTTGGATTACAGATGACGAAAATGAAATGTTGTACCTGATGCGCAAGTCGCCCAAGAAAGGCTGGGAGATATTGCCTGTTGAGATCGAGCAGCCGAAACACGACCTTACCCAGTTTCAACTGGAGCAGCCTGTCAATAGGTCGGTCAACGCCGTTACGTCCTCTCTAATTAGTTTTAATTTGTAATACCACACCAAACTACTGTTTATTATACCAACACGCACACACGCGCACTCACACAAATGAAAAATCGCTTGAATGCATTTAATAGATGATGTTGGTCGCCACCGACCTTTCAGTCTGATGGTACTTCGCACGAAGCCGACGGTGACAGGTTCGGAGGCAGAGAGGCTGGCGAGGGCCATGGAGGAACAACTCAATCAGAAGCGGGTGATAGCCATCGTCAGACAAAGGTGCTGTGATCATTATGTTTTGCCGAGCACTGTCACTTTGTGTATATGCTGTGCTTAAATAAATGTGTTCGCTATTTTATTGCGTTTCAATCAAATTATTTGCTTTGTACAAAATGAATTTTTTTTATAACGTGCTATAACTTCCTCCAGCAATAAAGATTCGAGTGACGTCAGAGTTCACGTGGTACAGCCGGTTGACGTGGAAGAAACGATGAAGAAGCTCAACGATGCTGGCTATGACGACGGACCTGCCTGCAGTCCAGCCTTCATGCTGGCGGAAGGCGACGAATTGGAGGTTCGTTTCCGAGGCAACGTGAACTCACGCGATACGATCAAACGCCTCCAGGAAATCTACAACTCAGCAGTGAGCACATCTGTCAACTTCACGGTCGAGGTGGACAATAAACATTTGCAAGAAAAATACCCGATGTACCAAGGTTTCGTGCAGCTGTTCAAGAAGGAGAAGACATCAGTGCAGAAGTCAGTGAAAGACAACGACGGGGAAACTCGTCGCGAGACAGTCTTCGAGTACAAGCGGGTGTTCCTCTGCGAAGTCCTTATTCAAATCCCAAAGGTAAGATCGACGAACATGTTCCTTGCGTGCGTGCATGCGTGCGTGCGTGCGTGTGCACTAGTGATTGCGAGAATAACGTGACTGTTATGAAGCTATGCTTCATGGATGACTAATTCAGGAGATGTAATCTTAATAGTATGTATTATTGTGATAATGTTATCATTGTTATCGTCACTTTGTTTTTCCTCGTGAACTTCTTAATCGTCTTCATCTTCATCACCTTTGCAACCATGACTGTCAATAGGCACCACACACTGTCTTTCCAGGACGTCGACTTAGCCACTCGGCCCCCAACTGCTGCTCCCTTGAAGATCGCCGGCCGAAGGGACGGACTAAACGAAGCACTGCTGCGCCACCTAGCGCATAAACTCGGCGATGAGTGGGAGAATTTGGCCATCAAACATCTGCGTGTGAGCAGAACGACTGTGAACAACTGTAAAAAGTTTGTAAACAACAGGGATGGAAGCGTTGATGACATTAAGTTCGATGTGCTTGTAGCGTGGATCAAGACGCAGCCTCGCGGGGAGAGCCGGGTAATCGTCGCTAGCACGCATCGTGTGCACTGTTTCTTCCACTATAACTACTCGTGACGCACTTGAGAAATCTTCATTAACTCTGCCAGTAAATTGACTGAACTTAACGTTCTTGCAATACACCTCTTTACGCGATAACAGTAAGCGGGAAGAAACTACTTTTTAGAATCAGCAACCACACTAAACCCCAAATACACTTACAATAAAGTTAACATCGAAATACTATTAATAATCTTTCCCATGCAATTAATAACGCAATGTACTTTAAGGATACTTACTCAGATGGGGCCAATGCTTCATACCTGTGGACTGTCTTATACTCGTGCATCGACGTATACTATACTAACCCGACTCGTGTTTTCATTATAAGTCGGGACACTATACCGACTTAACTTGACTTACTTGATTTAAATGCAGAGTCCATATTGGCAAGTGGCTGTCCTACGGGAAGTTGCACAAGCAACTTGAAGTTCCTCAGTGGAGAGTTGTAGCATCAACTCTTCAGATCTGCTACACAAATCTTATGCAATGTTCGGTTGAGCTTCGGCTTTTAATGATAATGTCTGTTATCCTTGTTAACTGTCACATGACTGTCACGTGATGCCTGTAACTAGGACCCGGTGTATACTTCTACTGCATGTCTCGATGGTGTCCCGTCATAATGTGTGCCTCGGATTGCAGGTGAAGACATTGGAGGACGCGTTGGAGAAGAGCGGCCGAGGAGACCTGGCGAGTGGACTCTGTGACATGGTCGAGAAGTTCCACGACACTAAAGACCAATAAACGACCAGAGGCGCAAGGTTAATACGAGGCACGAAGTGGCTTATTGAAGATGTATTGTCACCGACAAATGTAGTATGATGTTTTAAAGTAAAATGTGTCGTGTACATTGCGGTGGAGTTTATATATTAGAAATCATTCAGCCGTTTTTGTGTTATGCACATAGCAACTTGATTTTTTTTGCATTTATTTATATTTAAGTTGCAAACAGTGATGCTGATTTCACAGAATATTTAATATTATATTATCATAAACAAACAAAGATGCATACTAAGACATTTCATATCCATTCGCCGGTGTCATATTGCCTGTTTTGCATCACTGTAATAACTGTATTGTGTGATATGTATGTAATCTACTCGGGTGTGTGTTATGTTGTATGGCACGCAAACCACAGCATGAACTGAAGCAACATATAAACCTTTCCAGGAATACACGTAACGCCCTCTAACAGATATAATCGTAACTCCAGGAATGACGTCACGTGAGGGCTCGCTGAGTTAATATTTTTTGTAAACACTTATTTGCCGTTGATTGCAATTTGCGTACAATTTGCTGCGACTTTCACGCAAATATTCCTTATTTATATGGTAATTACATGGTGAGTTGTGATGCATTTCAGATAGGCCAGTGTCACGTCTTCAAAGAAATGAATAACTGGCAGTTGTTATTTAGAAATTCATGTCAAATTTAGAATGCCAGCCACTCGAACGGTATGCCAACATTGTATATACATATGCGTGTAAAATAAAATGCCCACACTGAACTGCATATTGCGAGTCAAATTAGTCAATACAAAATAATTTGTGTGTGTGTGTGTGTGTGTGTGTGTGTGTGTGTGTGTGTGTGTGTGTGTGTGTGTGGGTGTGTGTGTGTGTGCGTGTGTGTGTTTGTGTGTGTGTGTGTGTGTGTGTGTGTGTGTGTGTGTGTGTGTGTGTGTGTGTGTGTGTGTGTGTGGGCGCGTATGTGCGTGCGTGCGTGCGTGTGTGTGTGTTTATTGTAGATAGTTTTGTATTGAAAAGGTGTCAAGAAACACAGTAACGTTCGTTTTTGTTTAAAACTTTATATTACGTGACTCAAGTGCCAGTTGCAATGATGCAACAAGTCGTAAACAACAATGACTTACACAGCGGATTTTAAAAAAACAATGAGATCGCTACATCGGTTAGACCTCATCAAAACACCAGGAGAATACTAGTGCACCCAAAGACAAAGTGGAAGATAGCAGACAGACAGACTGTGTA
The DNA here is from genome assembly GCA_033239005.1 of Lamellibrachia satsuma. Lineage (NCBI taxonomy): Eukaryota > Metazoa > Annelida > Polychaeta > Sabellida > Siboglinidae > Lamellibrachia > Lamellibrachia satsuma. The sequence goes on from BSQZ01000007.1 coordinate 2,117,570, forward strand.
TACAAATAGCCTTGTAAGAGCTGTAACCACATGTATATCGGCGAAACAGGAAGAACATTTGGAACAAGACTGTAAGAACACAAAAAAAGAGGTTGAAAACATGACAACCAGACGATTTACCTGGGAAGAGAAAAGTCAGTGACAGTAGAGCATAAGAGAGTCAGTGACGGTAGAGCATAAGAGAGTCAATGACGGTAGAGCATAAGAGAGTCAGTGAAGGTTGAGCATAAGAGAGTCAGTGACAGTAGAGCATAAGAGAGTCAGTGACGGTAGAGCATAAGAGAGTCAGTGACGGTAGAGCATAAGAGAGTCAGTGACGGTAGAGCATAAGAGAGTCAGTGACGGTAGAGCATAAGAGAGTCAGTGACAGTAGAGCATAAGAGAGTCAGTGACGGTAGAGCATAAGAGAGTCAGTGACAGTAGAGCATAAGAGAGTCAGTGACAGTAGAGCATAAGAGAGTCAGTGACGGTAGAGCATAAGCGAGTCAGTGACGGTAGAGCATAAGAGAGTCAGTGACAGTAGAGCATCAGAGAGTCAGTGACGGTAGAGCATAAGAGAGTCAGTGACAGTAGAGCATAAGAGAGTCAGTGAAGGTAGAGCATAAGAGAGTCAGTGACGGTAGAGCATAAGAGAGTCAGTGACGGTAGAGCATAAGAGAGTCAGTGACGGTAGAGCATAAGAGAGTCAGTGACGGTAGAGCATAAGAGAGTCAGTGAAGGTAGAGCATAAGAGAGTCAGTGAAGGTAGAGCATAAGAGAGTCAGTGAAGGTAGAGCGTAAGAGAGTCAGTGACAGTAGAGCATAAGAGAGTCAGTGACGGTAGAGCGTAAGAGAGTTAGTGACGGTAGAGCATAAGAGAGTCAGTGACGGTACAGCATAAGAGAGTCAGTGAAGGTAGAGCATAAGAGAGTCAGTGACAGTAGAGCATAAGAGAGTCAGTGACGGTAGAGCATAAGAGAGTCAGTGACGGTAGAGCGTAAGAGAGTCAGTGACGGTAGAGCATAAGAGAGTCAGTGAAGGTAGAGCACAAGAGAGTCAGTGACAGTATAGCATAATAGAGTCAGTGACGGTAGAGCACAAGAGAGTCAGTGACGGTAGAGCATAAGAGAGTCAGTGACGGTAGAGCATAAGAGAGTCAGTGACGGTAGAGCATAAGAGAGTCAGTGAAGGTAGAGCATAAGAGAGTCAGTGAAGGTAGAGCATAAGAGAGTCAGTGAAGGTAGCGCATAAGAGAGTCAGTGACGGTAGAGCGTAAGAGAGTCAGTGACGGTAGAGCATAAGAGAGTCAGTGACGGTAGAGCATAAGAGAGTCAGTGAAGGTAGAGCATAAGAGAGTCAGTGACAGCAGAGCATAAGAGAGTCAGTGACGGTAGAGCATAAGAGAGTCAGTGACGGTAGAGCGTAAGAGAGTCAGTGACGGTAGAGCATAAGAGAGTCAGTGACGGTACAGCATAAGAGAGTCAGTGAAGGTAGAGCATAAGAGAGTCAGTGACAGTAGAGCATAAGAGAGTCAGTGACGGTAGAGCATAAGAGAGTCAGTGACGGTAGAGCGTAAGAGAGTCAGTGACGGTAGAGCATAAGAGAGTCAGTGACAGTAGAGCATAAGAGAGTCATTGACAGTAGAGCATAAGAGAGTCAGTGACGGTAGAGCATAAGTCTACAATAACAGACCAGACAGGAACATTTACATCATAGACTGGGAGGATTGACAGAGGACGTAACAGAAACGCAAGATGGATCAAAGAGGTCATATGGATCCGAAAGGCAACTCCAGTGAAGAATCGAGACGACGGGGATACAGACTGAGTGACGGTTGGGACGGCTGAGTGACGGTTGGGACGGCTGATTGACGGCTGGGACGGCTGAGTGACGGTTGGGACGGCTGAGTGACGGTTGGGACGGCTGAGTGACGGCTGGGATGGCTGAGTGACGGTTGGGACGGCTGAGTGACGGTTGGGACGGCTGAGTGACGGTTGGGACGTCTGAGTGACGGTTGGGACGGCTGATTGACGGCTGGGACGGCTGGGTGACGGTTGGGACGGCTGAGTGACGGTTGGGACGGCTGAGTGACGGCTGGGACGGCTGAGTGACGGTTGGGACGGCTGAGTGACGGTTGGGACGGCTGAGTGACGGTTGGAACGGCTGAGTGACGGTTGGGACGGCTGAGTGACGGCTGGGACGGCTGAGTGACGGTTGGGACGGCTGAGTGACGGCTGGGACGGCCTGCTTGACAAGACAACTGGCGAGCATAGGGAGAACTAGCCGTCCCAGAATTCCTGATGAAGGCTGATGGCAGTCGAAACGTTGGGTAAGTAATCAAAATAGTTGTGATTGAAGAAAATCGTAATTCATATATAAACTACTCTATGTATAACATATTCCCGTGATGCGTCAGATGACGGCACAGATTAGCAATATGATACCACCACAGAATAATTCACAGATATTACACTCCGAAGTAAACAACACGTTAACAGTATTTTATATTTATAATAATATAGTGTAGCATTTCGGTTAATTCGCCAGATGGCAGCACGAAACGATATTGAAGACGATCGTTTGACGGGTTGCAAAGTTAATACAACAAATACAATCGAAAATTAAAATGAACATTATTGTTTACGAACCTACTACTAATAAAACGCATAAAGGACATATGTCGAAAATATATTGAGAAGTTGCTATTTTAATGTTTAAATTTCCCAAACCTTACTTATTTGAGTGCCGTATTTCATATCATAATTGCGGCCTGTGTAGTTTTAAATCTCTGCTGATAGACATTGACAATTCGAGTAGCTGAGTAGGATTTAACAAGATTTAACAAGATTTGCCATCCAAGCCAAAGGCCCAGATGGCAAGTGGACAAGGAAGCCATTGGCTTATCGAGAGTCCAACAATGTTCACCTACTTATAACCCGCCCTCCTGATATATGTGTCAACCTTGTTTTTAAACATATTCACGCTGCTAGCAGTTACACAATCTGTAGACAATTTGTTCCATTCATTTATTGTCCTCTGTGAGAACGAGTGCTTCCTGATGTCCAATCTACATTGATCCTTTACTAATTTTACCTCATGTCCTCTAGTTCTGCTATCCTTCTTGAGTGAGAAAAACATATTTCTATCAATATTTTCATACCCATTCAATATCTTAAAAACTTCAATCTGATCTCCTCTTAACCTCCTTGTCTCTAGAGTTGTTAAACCACATTCTTTCAGGCGTTCTTCATAACTAAGGTCTCTAAGTTCTGGAATCATTTTAGTTGCTCTCCTTTGTATGCGTTCAAGCGTATCTATATCCTTCTTACGATATGGTCTCCATGCTTGTATACAGTATTCTAAATGAGGTCTAACTATTGCTTTATAAAGAGGTATAATTAACTTTTTTCCCTTGTATGTTATGTTTCTTCTAATCAATCCAAGAATTTGATTACCCTTTGAAGCTGCAATACCACACTGCTCTGAAACTTTCATATCAGCGCTTATTGTAACTCCTAAGTCCTTTTCTTTTACAGTAGTACCCAGAACAGTATCTCCCATTTTATAGTTTACATTCAAGTTCCCATGTCCTGTATGTAGGCATTTACATTTCCCAAAATTGAACAGCATCTGCCATTTCTCAGACCATTTCACTAATCTGTCTAGATCGTTTTGTAAATGTTGTTTATCACCATCAGTATTAACCTTTCTAAACAGTTTTGTGTAATCCGCAAATTTCAGTACGTTACTTGTTATACTCTCGTCCAAGTCATTGATATAAATTAAGAATAATATAGGTCCTAATACTGATCCTTGAGGTACCTAACTCAAAACCGATTTCCAATTTGAAACTTCTCCATCTACTACAACTCGTTGTCTTCTGTCAGTCAGCCATTGTTCTATCCAGTCAGTTATGCTATCCCCGATACCATGGGCTTTTAATTTAAGTAGCAATCTTTGATGTGGCACTTTGTCAAAAGCTTTCTGAAAATCTAAGTAGATAATATCTACTGGCGATCCCACGTCTATCCACTTAGTGATTTCTTCCAAAAAACATAACATATTTGTTAAGCATGACCTCGCTTTAAGGAATCCATGTTGAGATGAATTTAATAATTTATACTTAACGAGGAAGGCCACCATATGGTCTTTAATTAACCTTTCTAATAATTCACTGGTCTGTAATTCTCTGACTTATTTCTCGAACCCTTTTTAAATAATGGTATGATGTTTGCTTCTTTCCATTCAAACGGAACAACTCCCTCTTTTAATGACAAGTTGAATACTCTTGCAAGTGGTATACTGATTTGATCTACTGTTTCCATTAGTAATTTTGGAGGAATCCCATCCACTCCCGGTGATTTGTTATCCTTCATTGCCTTTATTTTCTTAGCTACCAATTCTGGAGTTACAACTAACGGTCCTAAATATTCAGATTTAGCCCCCTGAAATTTAGCATCAGCAACTGGTAATGAACTAATATCTTCTTTGGTAAACACTGAACTGAAGTAACCAGTTAGGTCTTCCGCCATTAAAAACCCCTCTGATATTATATTTCCAGCACTGTCTTCTAGAGGTCCAACCTTGTCTTGTACGTTTTGTTTACTCCTGACATATGCATAAAAACTCTTGCTGTCATTTTTATGTTACATGCCAGTTTTTGCTCATAGCTTCTTTTAGATTGTCTGATTTCAGTTGTAGCTGCATTAAGTGCCTCTTTGTATTTTGCATAGTCTTCTTCCTTTCTGGTACGCCTATAAACCCTCCACATAGTTTGTTTTAGCATTATTTTTCTAATAGCCTCTTTTGACAAGTGTTTCTTTCTACACCGTTTTCCTTGTTTTCGGAAGGGAACAAATTTATCGATGATACTCTCAATTTCATATTTTAGAATATTCCAACATTCAATTGCGGTCTTATTCATCAGCATGTTATTCCAATCTAGCTGTGCTAAGTATTTTCTCATATCTTTGTAGTTACCTTTGTGGAAGTTTCTCTTGTACGTTTTCTTATATTTACCTTCTGATTTTACATTGATGTCAAAATGTATTTGATTATGGTCACTATTACCCAATGGTTCAAATATTTTTACATTGTCCACTAATTTTTTGGTGATGACAAAACTATATCTAATACATTTTCTCCCCTGGTTGGTTTTAGTACGTGCTGAGTAAGAAAGGTATCCTGGATTAAACATAGAAATTGTTGATCCTCAATCACTGTGCTCTCTAGAGAATTCCATTGTATGTGTCCATGGTTAAAATTTCCCATTATGATACATTCCCCTTTACTAACTTCTTTATAGCGTTTTTTATTTTTGTGTTGTCCTCTTCGTTTATGTTTGGACTTCGGTAAACTAATCCAATAGTTAATTTTGAATTTCCTGAAACAATTTTGCACCAAACAGCTTCATCGCAATCTGCTTCCCTTTCTAGTTTTATTTCATAAGCCTGAATAGATTCTTTAACATATAAAATAACTCCCCCGCCCCTTCTTCCTATTCGATCTTTCCTAAACATTACGTATCCTGTCAGTCCTAATTCAGCATCTGTTATATCTATGTTGGCCCATGATTCAGTTATACCAATTATGTGAGGTTCAGTATCTTCTACCATAATGTTTAATTCGTTTTTCTTATTTACTATGCTCCTTGCATTTAAACATACACATCTATAACCTTTTTCAGAGATGTTTTTTGGATGATTTGATATTGGTTTATCTGTGCTAGTGGCCTCTTGTTCTGCTTGAGACACCTCTAGGTAACCCCCCTGCACTTCTAGTTTAAAGAATGTTTACTTCCAAAAATATTTGTCATTGTACCCAAGTCGCTATCTACTGCTGCTGAAAGTTTGTCCGCGAATACTGCCGCCCCCTTTCCACTTAAATGAAGCCCATCCTTCATGTACATATCTGCCCTCCCAACAAAACTTCCCCATAAATCCACAAATACAACTTCCTCTTCCCTACACAGCCTCTGGACTAACATGTTAATTGCCATCCCCCGACAATTTCGATATTTGTGACCCCTCCTGTCCATTACAGGGAAAATCCCTGACAGTATTACCTGCTCAACCCGCGTCTGTTTTAGTGTTCTGACCAACTGCCTATATTTCCTAACTATGGCAGTTGTACCCTCCCTCTCTACGTTATTTGTCCCTACGTGTACTAAAACAGATCCACCCTTACCCGAGCCTACGATGTTTTTTTACCCTCTCAGTTATCGCCTCTATTTTGGCTCCAGGCAAGCAGACCACCACATCATCTCCCTTGTTTAAGACTCTGTCGGTCTTCCTAACCATCGAATCCCCCACAAACACACTCGCTCTCTTCCTCACCCCCTCTATCACTGCTGCAGAATAACTCTTCCTTTCGATCCCCTCAAACACATTCTGTCCTGACCCCTTCCCTCCTGTCTCCCCCACTTCCCACTCCTTTGCTCTTGTCTCTCCCACTCCCCTCTCCTTCACTCCGGTTGTTTTCCCTTCCGTCTCCCCCACTCCCTTCTCCTTCCCTCCTGTCTCCCCCACTCCCTTCTCCTTCCCTCCTGTCTCCGCTACTCCCCTCTCCTTCACTCCGGTTGTCTTCTCTCCCGTCTCCCCCACTCCCTTCTCCTTCCCTCCTGTCTCCCCTACTCCCCTCTCCTTCACTCTGGTTGTCTTCCCTCCCGTTCCTTTCCTTCCCGTCTCCCTACGTCCTGTCTCCCTATGACCTGTCACCTTCCCTCCTCTCAGCTTCCTCCCAGGCTGAGGGAGCTCTCCCTAGCATCTCTTGTGTCTTTCCCCACTTTATCGTCTACAATTCCCCCACCGGAACTACTGGCACAACTCCCCTGTTCCCTTCCCACCATTGCCACAACGAGCAGCCTCAGTTCTTCCAACTCCACCTCTAGTTCCTTCATCCTTGCGCATCCCCTACACTCAAAACTAAAACTGTCTGTCTGGACCTCAGCCCAGGACTTCTCGCACCCAGACTTGACGAAATCCACCCAGTTACTGCAACTGCCACAAATTAAGTGCCTTGTGGCCTTTAACTGCCGTTTGCACGGCGCCATCATACAATTTAGTTTTAATTAGTTTGCTACGTTAGCCTTGAATAAGGCTGTTTTGTGATCAAAAGAACACTTTAGGCTAAAAATCCTGCCACCTAGCGAATACGGAGAACACTGCGTAACAAAACAACGAAGTCAGTGTGTACTAATTTACGCTAAAATCCTGCTGTTAATTCCTTTTTACCGAAAACGTTGACTACCACTATGTCAGATATTACCTTATGTATGTAATTTAAGTAAATAAATCACTTTATCTATATATATATATATATATATATATATATATATATATATATATATATATATATATATATATATATATATATATATATATATATATATATATATATATATATATATATATTAGCCAATGTAAACGATAGCTCGATGCACGGGTTGAATGACCTGTAAACAAACTCCCTTTTATCACTCGTTGAGTTTGAATCCGGGAAAAAAAATACTACCTCTGTTAACAACAACAGTTTCTTAATATATGTCTACAAGAAGTTGGTGAACAATATATGTATAATACTAATACTTATTCTAACCAATATTCAATGTTACTGACTATTCACTATGTTATCTCAATTTTCGAATTGTAAACACCCCTATTAACGCTCGCTGAATTCCCTGACAGAATCCGAAACTAACTTACTCTAAAATACTCCCTCTGACTAATAATTAACAAAACCTGTTTCCTAATATATGTCTACAATACGTTTGTGTATAATATATATGCAATAGTAATACTTATTCTATTTGATATTCCTCGTATTTCTGTAAATGATCTACACCAAATTCAAGTCGCTGCACCAAGTCCAAGTAGCCAGAAGTAAGGATGGGAGACAACCCGTGGACCCAGATGGTGTGTCAACGGAACGTGGACGTACATTCTGGGAGGGGTGTGTCAACGGAACGCTTCCTTAATGATATAAGCAACCACACCACTGTTATTTTAATATTGGAATATGTAACAACTAATTACCGGTGATCAGTTATACAAACACGCATTTGGATGAATCTGAAAGCCATTTTAAATCTGCAAGCCGAAGAAAACAACTGAGCGCGTTAAATGTATTCAGTGTTATAACATAGTCACACTTGATGTGGCAAATGTTCGCACGTAGTAATCCAAATTCCTAGTGGAACTACTTCGTATTGCGGCGAAATGGGCTCGAAGACACAATGTGTAAAATTGAATCCGGTTTTACAGAGAATCGGTCATGTGAGAGCGTATTGCTTAAGTTAACAGACTATTTCATGAACAATATTGACAACTGCAATTTATGCGGCATGGTATTAGTCCACCTGAGAAAGGCTTTTGACTTGGTTGACCATGAATTAATTTTATTCAAACTGGACCTATATGGTTGTCGTGAAAAACAGCTGGCATGGTTCCAGTCTTACCTTAGCGAACGTTATCAGTGCGTGAAATACGACGTGTGCTATCAGACCCACTTCCGGTAAAGATAGGTGTGCCACAAGGTTCGATACTTGGAACTTTACTTTTCATCATATTCATGAACGATTAAATTCTCGAAATATCAGACATACGCTTTGATATGTATGCCGATGATTCGACGTTGTACACAACCGGCAAATGTATTCCAGATATAAACCGGTCACTTACAACAAACTCAAAACCATTATACGATTGGATAGATGCTAATTGCATGGTTTTGAACGCAGATAAGACCGAATGCATGTTACTAGGCATCAGACAAAAACTGCGATGTGCAAATGCGAATTTCTGTATACGCGGCAACAATGTCATGACACCAGTTAAGACGTACAAGCTGCTTGGATCACATGTTGACAGCAACCTTAGTTGGAATGTACACGTGACAAGTTATGTTCTAAGCTGCGTAGCCGAATGTACCTGTTCAATCAGGTGAAACGATTAATGGCACTACATGCACGGAAGTTGTATTTTAAAGGGATGGTGCAACCGATAATTGACTACGGGTGAGTGATATGGGGCAGCTGCGGTCAATCTTTGCTCATGAATGTTCATAAAAGGATGAAGCAATATGCACGTATAATTCTAAATGTAAAATACAGGTTTCAACAGTAACACTATTTTGTAATCTAGGATGATTACCAATCGATGTTCGCAAACGTTATTTTGCTGCGACAGTAATGTGTAACATCATACACCGGCTTACCCTAATTGCCCTACTTGCCCTACTTACCCTACTTACCCTACTTGCCCTACTTACCCTACTTACCCTACTTGCCCTACTTACCCTACTTGCCCTACTTGCCCTACTTACCCTACTTGCCCTACTTACCCTACTTACCCTACTTGCCCTACTTACCCTACTTACCTTACTTGCCCTACTTACCCGCGGCTGCACAAATATCCATGTTGGAAAATACAACCTGTCTGTAGAGCAGCGTACATTTGCATATATAGGAGGGAAACTGTGGGACACTATCCCAGTACATATTAGAAATTCGAAATCTGCAGAATGTTTAAAACACTGTTTTTAAAACATGTCAAGGAAGATCTATGTACTTGTGAACATTTTGAACTTGACAAGCCTGTATGAATGTTGATGTTTTAGAAATTGTAACTTGATGGCTTTTACTCAATGGTTTTAATAGAATTTATTTATATAAAATATTTATTTATATAATATTTTTTGCAACGACACGTTTTACGTAGGTATTTATCTATGTTTTATTTTGTTTATAAATCGTTTTGACTATTCAAAGAATAAAAAGACACAACAAGACATCCGGTGTAATTCAGTTGTCTTTATATTTAGATACAAACGTGTAACCAGTCCGCATGTGGCGTGGGTTAATAAAGAGTAAGTTGCCTAGCAACATGGCCTTCAGTACAACGAAAGTGGCCTACTAGCGCATGCGCACCGACTTTTTCCCATCAGTATAATCATAGCTCACGTAATCATAGCAACGTAAGACATGACCTTTACCGTAATTGTAGCCTTAGTTCTCTTTACAAACGTTCAGTTCTATTTACGTGTCGCGCCATGCAGTGGACGTAGCTGAAAGCAAATGTGCATGTCACGGACAACGTTTATAATGTTCGCCTCCAAAAGTAAGCATGGGCAACGATATATGTGTGCAAGTGTAAGTGCCGATAATAACTTTCATCTTCGTCCTATATGTCGTAGGAGGCCGATACTTGTTAAAATATTTCAGATGGCTGCAGTAATAACAATAAACATTTTTGGAGACTCCCAAAATGGCGGAAGCTTGAAGAAATATGCACGTAGCGGTATAAAAAGATCCCCCCAACCTCGGTTCTAAATAACACAAGAACACGCATTATTATTCTTCAAGATTCACATGCAGTCTTCGTTGACGGGCGCTTGTTTTTTTAGCCGACAGGGCTTCGATGTCGTCGTGTGCCGTAAGTCTATGTGCGTTGGTCGCTTGGGGGCGCCACCCGACGGGCGGGAAGGTTGGAACATCTCTGGCGCCTTGAGCGGCTTCTGACCAAGAAGTTCTAGTATGGAATCGACCGTTGTGCATAAGTTTTGCTCGAAATGCTGCATCCTCCTAGAGAGCCAAGAAAGGTAAATGCTTAAGCGAATGCAACTATAGGCAGTGTACATCTGATATCTGGAGACTGGACCGCGTTCGGTGTTGAAGCTCAGTTTAGGAGGTTTGTTGAGAGGTGTGTCGTGAGGACAACTGGAATAGCGACGAAGATGGATACTGAAGGCGCATGCCAAAACAATATCTGCGTTTCTAAATATGGAAATTGCAAATAACCGTTAGAGTCGACATTATCAGTTGTTTTGGTTGACTGTACGGACCAGTGTTAGATACGGAATGCTGTTTCGATGATATAGTACTACGCCAAGAACAACACTAGGTAAACTTTATGTACCGGTGGCACTTCTTGTAGAGAACACATTTAGGAAATTAAGCGAAATTGGTTGTACCCAGTGCGCATGACTTTCTAACCGAAACCGTACAAAAAACGAATGTATAAAGCGAAGTGGCCTTTCATACCCTACTTGGCTGGCATATTTCCTTCTGATTAACAAGAGCCTGAGTCGACGCCCGTGTAATGACGTACACAGCAACGGCCGATTACATCAATCGGCTGTTCGTCTACTTACGCATTGATTGCGTCCAATCGTTCATCTATGTCGGTCAAACTGTAGAGTTTTCTCTGGTCGCCCGGATCATAAATGTTATAGTCCAGGGGTGATTGTCCAGAAATCGGACCAGTGCTAGAACTCGACTTCGGAATGTAGGAAGCCGAACTGGATTTCGAGGCAATTGGTGAAAGTGCAGTTTGCGCCGGCACGTTCGTAACCGACGCTTGTGTCTGTATCGTGTGCCTGAGGACGCATCCAGCTTGCTGAGACGTGTCAACGTTCTCGGAGCGTGGTTTTGTTCTCCGCGCTGGAGAACGGGCGTTCTTCTTTGCACCGGAAGTACACGTGACGCCACCTACAGTAGAAAGTAGCATGCGTCGATGAATGATCGTGTACAGTTCAATATGGCGCGCGAGAACCTGGACTAATGTGGTGTCGGTATACAAAGACAATTGTGCCGACTTCACTTATTGATGCTTAGTTAAAGTATTTAACCATTTTGCCAACCAATTAACTGCGTAATTCTCATTTTCTTCCCATATTTTCATGTGATAAATGTAGTAACGCGGTAATATTTTCACTATTAAATGTTGCGAGTCATGTTACAAAGGACGACTAGTCGAAGACACAAAGCCGTGATTGTGACTTTGAGGGAACGTACGTTGTGCGCTGGCTGATGACTCAACGATGTCGTCGTTGCCGTCTTCCTTTTCTTCGTCTTCTTCGCTCGATAAGTCGACGCTGCATCGTTGCTGGTGGTGCTCCCGACTGCCCGGATCTTGAGTCGAATAGCACGTAAAACGACTGGCCGATCCTGCATGCAATCACCACAGTGCTATGAATACTCTATTCAACTGTTATAGAAGTCAGGCTTGACTAATTTGGTTGCCCAGTTTCATAGTTCGCGTAGTCTCACAGACGTATATGTACATTTCGTGCATGGATGGATGTACGCATCGCCGCAATATGTTGAACATACATTGTAATATCCTAGCGTCGTTGACCGGTTGGCGGCGCCACGGACATCGAGAGGATAATCAAGAACGATTAGGCCGGACTCAACAAGTGAGAATAATGCGCCGCGTGACATCGACGAGGAACACCAGTAAACACAATCGAATTCCGTCGGTCAGCCAGCGGCCGCGCTCAGATGGTCGCTCGGCGCAATCGCTCAGCAAATTGTGCTCGCTGCCCGAAGACACGCTCGCTGGCACCGCCTAATGCCGTTAGTTAGGTCTGTGATTCTTCGTGTTTAACAGCGTTCGGCGGTTGATTGCTTTATTAGATTTAAGTAAGTAGCAGCTGATCGTCGGGGACGTACTTCGGATCGTTGACCTAGGATCGAAGAGCTTGGTAGATGTAGATGGGTGACAGAAGTGACGATGGCAAGAGCGTGGTTGCGTTTAGCAATATTTGAAATGTAATTAGATCTTGGCAGAACTACAAGATTGCTGAATGGGAACACGTTAACTACGGATTTTAATGGTGAAAATCACATTATCAAATAAAACATAAAACGAAATATATGAAGAAAAGAACTCAGAGAAACTCCCAATGTCCACCTCGGTCAAGTCCTCCGTCATCATTGTCTTAGAAACCCTTCTGTGGATATGTGAATAAATAATACTGCGAAATGGATGAGTGGACACTGGAACATTGAACAGGCCAAGTATGCAATAAATAAGGAAGACCAGATTCCTATAGAAGATTCTATAGAAAGTGGTTGTGGGTTGTAGAAAGAACACGATTGACTGACACTGAGACGATATCTGCTGAACCAGCTCAAGCCCATGTACCCGTGCCTGTTTCTTTTATTACAGGTGTGTGTGTGTGTGTGGTGTGTGTGTGTGTGTGTGTGTGTGTGTGTGTGTGTGTGTGTGTGTGTGTGTGTGTGTGTGTGTCGCAAATGGTAGGCCAAAAGAGACAAGCCTAGTCACCCATTAGTTCAACGCTACCACGCAGCAGTAGCGCAATAGGTTACATACAAAAAAATCAAAAAGATTCAGACAAACGGAGGCATGGCCCAATACCACCCCCCCCATTACCACCCCTCCCCAAATACCACCCCTCCCCCAATACCACCCCTCCCCCAATACCACCCGTCCCCCAATCCACCGGTTGTCAGATAATGCAAACATGTATATTCGGCGACCATAAAATGAGGACTGTGACCATGGAGTGGCACCCACCTGACCTGAGTCGTATGGACGACTCCTTGCACTGCAGACGAGGCCGCTTCAGACGAATGAACTTCATCGTTTCTTCGTCCAATCGACGCTGCGTCTCACGTTTCACGTAATCACCCTACAAAGTTAGATCAAATTCAGAGTCTGCCAATGTTGTACCATGATACTTAAATCGTATTACTGACTGATTAAAGGTCATTATATTGTTTTTGAATAAATGTGTATGGGGTTTTGAATAAATGTGTTTTGCACAATTCTATATCGGGAGTTTGTTGTGGTTTCGTCATTAGACGTTTATTTATGACTTTATAGCATTTTGACTTTCCCACCCCTTCAGACAAACATATCTGTTGTGCTGTTTAGTATTTATTTCAATACAATTATTGGCCAATTATTCAAGTAGTATCCTTAATTTAATATTAACGCTATGGTATGACACCTACATGGCACGTATAAATACGCTCCAAACAAACAAGTCTTTTGGTTCTCAACGTTTAGTTATAACCATTATTCTTGTAGTTCCGCAGAATATCTGCACATCCTACATCTTGAGTGAACTGCAGACGGCAATAACACCGCGTGATGTAAAACACATGCTGTATCGATAGTCTTTGTCTATTAAGTACTGTGGAACCAAATTTGGCGTGTGTTTACGTGGCTGTAAGCGAACGTCCAGGCAATTATAATGCGTACAATATGGCACAATGCAGACGCTGCGTCCGTACGTTTTAAAACCATTCTTCCATCACGCTAATAAAACGGCGAAAATTTCGACAGCTACACTCGTTTAAACCGTCACATCAGCTTTGTTCAGCTTATATCAGAAACGTTATTTACAAGACGTGTCGTTTTATGTTGCAAACGCTTGAACAAAGCCAGACAAGCGTTGGCAGCATGGAAGGTTCTGTTCTATTATGGTGTTTCTTTTGCCTCCCTAACTGTTTATATGTTTAATAATTAAAACATGGTAGAATGGCTTTAACGATGAAACGTCAGCAGCGTGGACGCGACGCAGTGCCACCGTCTGACTGAAGATGAAACGTCCCATCGCCAGACCTTTCACTGGCCGAGCATTAGGAAGACATTTCATGAAGCTCTGCAGCGAGCGTGGCATGCCGGTTACGTAGGCCTAATCGAACGGTGCGAACATTAACCAATGTAGTTGTGAAAGAATAAAGCAACTATGTTTGGTTCAACTGTACAGTTCTTCAGTACTGCTTAAGATATACAGTACATATTTTGCATAACTGTAGAAATGAATCTCCTTGAACGTTCTAATGTATCCTGCTGCGCATTCGTGCATGAACACTGTATGACGTGCATGCATGCTACGAAGAGTCTTTCGTAAGAGACATAACACGACAATGGCTCGGATATAAGCCCTGTAGGGTAGTTATATGTTGACTGCTGTAGGGTAGTTATATGTTGACTGCTGTAGGGTAGTTATATGTTGACTACTGTAGGGTAATATGTTGACTACTGCAGGGTAGTTATATCTTGACTACTGTAGGGTAATTATATCTTGACTACTGTAGGGTAATTATATCTTGACTACTGTAGGGTAGTTATATCTTGACTACTGCAGGGTAGTTATATCTTGACTACTGTAGGGTAATTATATCTTGACTACTGTAGGGTAGTTATATCTTGACTACTGTAGGGTAATTATATCTTGACTACTGTAGGGTAATTATATCTTGACTAATGTAGGGTAGTTATATGTTGACTACTGTAGGGTAGTTATATATTGACTACTGTAGGGTAGTTATATCTTGACTACTGCAGGGTAGCTATATGTTGACTACTAGGGTAGTTATATCTTGACTACTGTAGGGTAATTATATCTTGACTACTGCAGGGTAGTTATATCTTGACTACTGCAGGGTAGTTATATGTTGACTACTGTAGGATAGTTATATGTTGACTACTGTAGGGTAGTTATATGTTGACTACTAGGGTAGTTATATGTTGACTACTGTAGGGTAGTTATGTTGACTACTAGGGTAGTTATATGTTGACTACTGTAGGGTAGTTATATGTTGACTACTGTAGGGTAGTTATATGTTGACTACTGTTGAGTTGTTATATATTGACTACTGTTGAGTAGTTATATAATGGCTACTGTTGAGTAGTTATATATTTACAAAACTGCACGGCGTGAATGAAATTGGTCAGAAAGTTCATAAGTTACGCAAATAGACGTCAGGAAAATGATGTTGTGCGCATGCTCGTTGAAGCCGAAAGCAATCTTACCGTCTCAGTGAGAGAATACAGCTATGGAAGGCGGAAGACAGAAGAGGAATCGTAATAGAATAGAGGAGAAGAGAATAATAGAAGATTCGTAAACCGCAACATGTATCACGTAGAGTAGGTGTTTATGTTAATTGTCGATAAATCGTACACGTTTTTGAAGCAATGCAGATTCACATAGACAATTTCTAGGGGAGACATACAAACCGTAACATTCACATAGGTTGTATATAAATACATGTTTACAATATTTGTATACTGTTTTACTTATTTTAAGAACATATTTTCAGATATATGAATATATATATATATATATATATATATATATATATATATATATATATATATACACACACACACAACACACACACACACATTCACACACACATATTTAAATCGTACACATATGTATATATATATATATATATATATATATATATATATATATATATATATATATATATATATATATATATATATATATATATATATATATATATATATATATATATATATATATATATATATATATATATATATATATATATATATATATACATATATATATATATATATATATATATATATATATATATATATATATATATATATTACTTCCTGCTTAATTGTATATTTACTGACTGACAACCATTGTTGGTATACATCCCTTCATTGGTATATATATATATATATATATATATATATATATATATATATATATATATATATATATATATATATATATATATATATATATATATATACATATATATATATATATATATCACATCCATTCATTGGTATATATATATATATATATATATATATATATATATATATATATATATATATATACCAATGATATTATATATATACATATATATATATATATATATATATATATATATATATATATATATATATATATATATATATATATATATATATATATATATATATATATATATATATATATATATATATATATATATATATATATATATATATATATATATATATATATATATATATATATATATATATATATATATATATATATATATATATATATATATATATATATATATATATATATATATATATATACTAATGAAGGGATGTAAACCAACAACAGTTGTCGGTCAGTAAATATACAATCCAGCAGGGAAGCAATGTTTCTACTGGTCTGGTACTGTATAATGTCTTACATAGAGTATGGATTATTAACGCACTTGGTTTGGCACAAAGTTAAACAGTAGTTGCAGTTGTGTTAGTTGCTCGGTTTAGACGAGTAACTCTACACGCGTACATAACAACTCTTTCAACTCATGGCATACGTACACGTTATGATCTACACGTACATTCACGTAAACTTGTTTAGTTAGTTTTGCTACACAGACTTACGAGTCGCAGGTTGAACGTGACCTGGAAGTGCTGCAGGAAGCCGACTGCGAACTCTGGGTAGAGACTGAGGATGTCTTGAAGGTCAGCCACCATCACCTTGTGAAGGTCGCAGTAGCTGAGCGCGCGCACGCAGTAGTTGGACTTGTTCACCGACGTCCACCCGCTATTCTTGTCATCCGGGTTCTCGCCGAAGATGTCGTCTTTTCCTGAGCGTAATGACGAGCAGAACCATTTTATGACGCTAACAGAGATCGAGCAAGGGGATTTTAAAATGTAGAACATCACTCTCCCTGATTCGGAAAGAGGCTACGGACAATATAATATAGAATAAAAACGCATGCAATCTGTTTAGCCTCCTTAGCCTAGTAGCTTAGTAGTGTATCAGTCCACCCGTGTAGGCCAGCATCTTTGTGATTTCTGAGTTTGCAGTCGTACAAGTCACCCTTGGTCAATCCTCCCAAATACCAGGTAACAGAAACATATTGAAACTAATATGTGTCAAAAAGTTCTATTACACAGAGACTACAGGTTACATGCCTTTCAGACATTCAAGAAATACCATCACAGTTATAATCTTGTTATACTGGCATAGGCATTTGTCTTCTCTTTTTCCCCAGCTATTAACTGATCAAACGCTTGCAATGTTTAATGGAAACAGCGGCCATTAGTCACACAGCACTCGATGGAACCAAAGCAAGGTTACTGTATAACGGCCATAGCGTGGTGACCTGGCTATGACCGCCATGATGTGTGACTGGCCAGACGTGTCCGCAGCCTCTCGCCTACACGTCACTGTCACCGCTCTCGACGTCAGTGACAAGGTCGCCTTTATCATCTATACCCACAAGTCACACGTCCTCCATTATACAACCCGTACGCACAAACACACACACCTGTACTGGCACATACAGTTGTGTTTCTGCAAAGTCAGTAATTAGTCAGTAATGATGTCGTCCATGTTATGAGTAATGAGGATTCCGTCGCAAGAGGCCGACCGCCATCGCGCGTAGCTAGTGACAGTTTTGATGGCAACAGCTTGCGCCCAAAAGCCTTTTACTTATCAATGCATACATATGGTTACCTGCCTGCTCGACCAAATGGTTACCTGCCTTCTCGACCAAATGCAGCGCAGCTGACTGTTTATATTAATGAGAAAATAAGAGATCTGAAGCCCGTGTCATGAGGTCTTGATTTACCCCGATGGTAGCCAAAGTCATGGGATGGGCTAGCGACATTGTGTTTCGCTTTATGTCACCAAACTGTAACGATAATTACTCGCAAAATACCCGTAAACTAATGGTGCATTAATGTTCCTTAATGGTTGTATCAGCTTCAGCCAGTGACTGTTGACCCAGTGGGCGTCATAGACGTAGGTAATAGTGCCCTGCGCGGGCCGGGCTTTGGGTCCAAGCCCGGCCCGGCCCGCAGTCCGCGGGCCGGCCGGGCCGGACCGGGCCTCTACATAATTTCGCGGGCCGGGCCGGGCCGGGCCGGGCCTGGGCCTACATACTGCGGGCCCGGGCCGGGCCTGGGCTGAAAACAATTTAAACACAACGGGCTTGGGCCGGGCCTGGGCCTAGTGTGAGCGGGCCGGGCCGGGCCTGGGCTGGGCCTGGACATAATAAAAATATTCATACAAAACACCGATTATTACTGATATAAAAACTGATTATAAATTGTAATTCCAGTTAATGAATGCTTAAAATTATTTCTTTAGTATTATATAGTTGCAAATTGAGACCTTGCATGGAATCTAATGGCCCCATAAGTTCACTTGGCTGGAAGTAGCCAGCCCTAAATGTTTACTTTAGAAATATTTGCAGAGGCAATCAAGCCATGATTAACCATCAACTTATCACCCTTTGACCCTACCAGTGGACATTCTATTGTCTAGGTCTTCCCTCCAAACATTGCCCACCTGAATGACCTGCCCACTGCCTAGTGCCCACTAGGCCACTAGCCCACTACCCAGTACCCAACCCAGTTGGTAACTGGTGTTTCTCCCCAGTCTTAATTCATTCACACTTGTACTAATTCACACATGTCTGAACCTGTCTGTTTCAGGCTAGTGAATGCAGACCTGCTGGAAATGCCACTGGGTGTCGGTGCCAGTGGGTAACATTTAATTGAAATATCATATTAAATTATGTTAACTTAGTTGAGCTAATTAAATTAACAATATAAATTGGGGTTATGGCTTGCATATGGGTTAAGTCAGGGTTAGATAAACAAATCTCCTACCCTAACCATAAGCCAATACATTAAAGCCAAATATAACAAATGTTATCATATTTAATAGTAATGACACTAAGAAGTTTTTCTTTATTTTTCTTCAGGATATTCGTAAGTTTGAAGAAGTTGGTGGTGCTGGATTTTTAGAACTCATCCAGCACACTATGGAACCTCAACTAAGAGCTAAGGATATTATGCCCCATCTCATATATGTATATATGTTTTTTTATTTAATAAAACAATAAGTCTGTTTTACAGTTTATTTGTTTTTCGTCTTTGTTATAAGATTATAGGTTTATCTTCTCTAAACTTAGCGGGCCGCGGGCTTGCGGGCCGCGGGCTTACCCATCTTTGGCACGCGGCTATGCTGGGCCTGAAACTTGCCGGCCGGGCCGGGCCTGGGCCAAACATTCACGGTCTGGGTCGGGCCTGGGCCGGGCCTGGGCCTAAATTCTAGTTTGCGGGCCTGGGCCGGGCCGGGCTTGAAAAATTACTGCGGGCCTGGAGTCTAACTGCTAATTGCGGGCCGGGCTTGGGATCAAATTCTAGGCCCGCGCAGGGCACCAGTAGGTAATAATGTTTATTGCAGCGCGGATAATGACGTTTCGTGAAAGTCGCTCATACATTACACTTGTTTCTTTAGCACAGAACCCGCATATAGCAACAGTAAAAGTATTCTGGATGTTCGTGTATGTGCCCACATGCATGTCTAACGAACGGATCATTTGTATTGTACTAGTCTATGAGTTTGTTTTATTGTTCATCTCAACGAAATCGGATGTTTTTTTGTGTTTCGATCGGTTGAAGTGAGCACTATTCATCCGTTCACGAACGCATGCACGCACACCGATTTTATGCTCGACCACATAACGCGCAAAACAGACAACCCCAACGACAAAGAAAGAAAAATGCATGCGAAAAACGTACTGGCAGACAGACGGACGGCCGGGCGGGAAAACATGAAAGCGGTTGAGATACAATAGACAGGATGTTGATGCAAGAAGAGCGCGTTACCTAAGATTGCCATGACGACGTCGTCTTTGAGTATCTCTATGGAACCGCGTGCTATGAAGTATATGGCGTCCAAAATGTCTCCGGGGTGAATCAACGTGTCTCCCGGTGGCGCGTGTGTGGATTTGAACTTCATCGATAGCGCCCTCAAGCATCCTGGTATACACAGTGGACACGTGACATTACAAGGGTTCGACTGGCGCATTGAGTGTTTATTACCAGCGTCGGTCAATCTACGCTTTAATACTAAAAACAAATATTAATTGACTATTTCGCTAAGTTTTAGCCAATGACTCCAAACGTGATGGTATACCTACTAGAAAATGTATTACTTTTAAGAAAACATATACTATTAGTTTTTCTAAACTCTGAGTATTGTCTGAAACGACTATGTACTAAGTAACGTAAGTGGATTATAGCATCGGTTGTCATGTTGATATTTAGGGAACAATACACTGTTTGTTGATGTCACGAGAGAATCACCAGCCAGATAACATCACGAGTGTCGCAGCCACGAGTGGTGTTATATGGTGACACTCGAATGACATCAACAAACTGTATATTATTTTCGTTATATAAAAGCAAATTAACACTTGAGCATAAGTTTTCACTTCCTACATTTGTAAATATGCTGCTGGGCCGGTTTCACGAAGCGTACCGTACGAAGGAACTGATGCGGACGTTTGACGGAGATTACGTAAATCACAACAATCACAGAAAACACGCCAAGCGTTCGAATAATCGCGTGTCTCTGCTGGGCAACACAACACTGCCTATTGAAACAGGCAGATGGTTCAATATTTCAGCAGCAGTAGATAGTGGCATGGGTACAATGACAAATATTTTTGGTAGTAAACATTGTTTAAACTAGAAGTGCAGGGGGGTTACCTAGATGTGTCTCAAGCAGAACAAGAGGCCACAGATAAACCAATATCAAATCGTCCGAAAAACATATATGAAAAAGGTTATAGATGCGTATGTTTAAATGCAAGGAGCATAGTAAATAAGAAAAACTAATTAAACATTATGGTAGAAAATATTGACCGTCACACAATTGGTATAACTGAATCATGGGCCAACATAGACATAACAGATACTGAATTAGGACTGACAGGATACGTAATGTTTAGGAAAGATCGAATAGGAAGAAGGGGGGGAGTTATTTTATATGTTAAAAAATCTATTCAGGCTTATGAAATAAAACTAGAACGGGAAGCAGATTGCGATGAAGCTGTTTGGTGCAAAATTGTTTCAGGAAATTAACTATTGGATTAGTTTACCGAAGTCCAAACGTAAACGAAGAGGACAACACAAAAATAAAAAATGCTATGAAGGAAGTTAGTAAAGGGGAATGTATCATAATGAGAGATTTTAACCATGGACACATACAATGGAATTCTCTAGAGAGCACAGGGAGTGAGAACCAACAATTTCTATTTTTAATCCAGGATAGCTTTCTTACTCAGCACTTGCTAGAACCAACCAGGGGAGAAAATGTATTAGATATAGTTTTGTCATCACAAAAAGAATTAGTGGACAATGTAAAAATACTTGAACTATTGGGTAACAGTGACCATAATCAAATACATTTTGACACCAATGTAAAATCAGAAAGTAAAAATAGGAAAACGTTCAAGAGAAACTTCCACAAAGGTAACTAGAAAGATATGAGAAAATACTTAGCAAAGCTAGATTGGAATAACATGCTGATGAATAAGACCGCAACTGAATGTTGGAATATTCTAAACTATGAAATTGAGAGTATCATCGATAAATTTGTTCCCTTCCAAAAACAAGGAAAACGGTGTAGAAAGAAACACTTGTCAAAAGAGGCCATTACAAAAATAGTGTTAAAACAAACTATGTGGAGGGTTTATAGGCGTACCAGAAAGGAAGAAGACTATGCAAATTACAAAGAGGCACTTAATGCAGCTACAACTGAAATCAGACAATCTAAAAGAAGCTATGAGCAAAAAGTAGCATGTAACATAAAAAATGACAGCAAGAGTTTTTATGAAAATGTCAGGAGTAAACAAAACGTACAAGACAAGGTTGGACATCTAGAAGACAGTGCTGGAAATATAATATCACAGGGGTTTTTAATGGCGGAAGACATAAATGGTTACTTCAGTTCAGTGTTTACCAAAGATGATATTAGTTCATTACCAGTTGCTGATGCTAAATTTCAGGAGGCTAAATCTGACTATTTAGGACCGTTAGTTGTAACTCCAGAAATGGTAGCTAAGAAAATAAAGGCAGTGAAGGACAATAAATCACCGGGAGTGGATGGGATTCCTCCAAAATTACATTACTAATGGAAACAGTAGAACAAATCAGTATACCACTTGCAAGAGTATTCAACTTGTCATTAAAAGAGGGAGTTGTTCCGTTTGAATGGAAAGAAGCAAACATCATACCATTATTTAAAAGGGTTTGAGAAATAAGTCAGAGAATTACAGACCAGCGAGTTTAACGTCAGTGATTTGTAAATTAAAGACCATATGGTGGACTTCCTCGTTAAGCATAAATTATTAAATTCATCTCAACATGGATTCCTTAAAGCGAGGTCATGCTTAACAAATATGTTTTGGAAGAAATCACTAAATATATATATAGACGTGGGTTCGCCAGTATATATTATCTACTTAGATTTTCAGAAAGCTTTTGACAAAGTGCCACATCAAAGATTACTACTTAAATTAAAAGCCCATGGTATCGGGGATAGCATAACTGACTGGATAGAACAATGGCTGACAGAAGACAACGACTTGTTGTAGATGGAGAAGTTTCAAATTGGAAATCGGTTTTGAGTGGGGTACCTCAAGGATCAGTATTAGGAGCTATATTATTCTTAATATATATCAATGACTTGGACGACAGTATAACAAGTAACGTATTGAAATTTGCGGATGACACAAAACTGTTTAGAAAGGTTAATACTGATGGTGATAAACAACATTTACAAAACGATCTACACAGATTAGTGAAATGGTCTGAGAAATGGCAGATGTTGTTCAATTTTGGGAAATGTAAATGCCTACATACAGGACATGGGAACTTGGATGTAAACTATAAAATGGGAGATACTGTTCTGGGTACTACTGTAAAAGAAAATGACTTAGGAGTTACAATAAGCGCTGATATGAAGGTTTCAGAGCAGTGTGGTATTGCAGCTTCAAAGTGTAATCAAATGCTTGGATTGATTAGAAGAAACGTCACATTCAAGGGAAAAAAGTTAATTATACCTCTTTATAAAGCAATAGTTAGACCTCATTTAGAATACTGTATACAAGCATGGAGACGATATCATAAGAAGGATATAGATACGCTTGAACGCATACAAAGGAGAGCAAGTAAAATGATTCCAGAACTGAGAGACCTTAGTTATGAAGAACGCCTGAAAGAATGTGGTTTAACAACTCTAGAGACAAGGAAGTTAAGAGGAGATCAGATTGAAGTTTTTAAGATATTGAATGGGTATGAAAATATTGATAGAAATATGTTTTTCTCACTCAAGAAGGATAGCAGAACTAGAGGACATGAGGTAAAATTAGTAAAGGATCAATGTAGATTGGACATCAGGAAGCACTCGTTCTCACAGAGGACAATAAATGAATGGAACAAATTGTCTACAGATTGTGTAACTGCTAGCAGCGTGAATATGTTAATAAAAAAGGTTGACACATATCTCAGGAGGGCGGGTTATAAGTAGATGAACATTGTTGGACTCTCGATAAGCCAATGGCTTCCTTGTCCACTTGCCATCTGGGCCTTTGGCTTGGATGGAAAATCTTGTAAAATCTTGTTAAATATTGATAGAAATTAACGGTATTGTACTTTGTGTAATAGAAATGAGATTGGGGTGAATTTCGTCTTTTGCTTCAATGTGTCACTTTAACAGACCAAAGAAATAGATTTATGACTAGATATTTTATTAATCACCCTAATTCTTTCAAGTTCTCTGTGTTGTTTAATATTCATAGTTTAAGTAAACTAATAAAACATTGTAAATTGATCAAAATCATAATTGGTAAGTTTAACTAACATTGACTGTTCTTGTTATTTTAAAATGTAATACAATACCCAGAATACTTGCAAGTACCCTGGGTATTGTGTATTTATCTCATACACCATTGTATGGTATTAGAGAATAAAACTTGACTTGACTTGACTTATGTCAACGCGTGTAGTCAATCGCGTTCAAAGTGATTCAAACGTCAGCTGGATTCTCGGAACGAGGCTGCTGTGTGTTATCTGAATCAATATATCACGGTAAAATGCTCTAGACCAATCAGGTAGTCTTATTACCGTGGTATGTCCATCCAGATAATGCACGACTGCCTCGTTCTGAGAATCCTATGTTAAACAGACATTTGTGAACGTCGAATGGATATCAGCTCGGTTAGCCGTTGTACAAAACCTACTAATACAGGCACACACCTTGTAAATTAGTCTTTCGGTGTTTACGTGGCGATGGTGGCGACACTTACCGGGACTTGCTGTCTTGAATGCTCGGCAATTATTGAGTAGGTTACGGTTGAGATGAAGACATATATCTGCTTGAAGACACTCTGGAAAACCTTTTAATACCTGAAAATGTGAAAATGTAAACGAAATGTCTAACTATTTCGTGTATGAAAATGTATTGAATTGTGAAGAACTATGTTGACCAACGAAAACCGCATGTTTACATTAAATTAATTATGGTAAAATATAAATCGACATTTCACCGCCATCGCCCTACACGGCCCCACAGTCATCGCCCTACACGGCCCCATAGTGATTGCCTTACACGGCCCCACCGTCATCGCCCTACACGGCCCCACAGTCATCGCCCTACACGGCCCCATAGTGATTGCCTTACACGGCCCCACCGTCATCGCCCTACACGGCCCCACAGTCATTGCCTAACACGGCCACACCTTCACCGCCTTACACGGACTGTGTGTCCGTTGGAGCGAGAGGCCAGGTGACGAGGCGACACAGTGGCCGCTGCCCGGCGTCGCGCTGCACACCTCGCTACTGCTCTACGCCGACCTGCGATCGATACCGACGACGTCGTACATGAGCCATGACTGTTGTAACATCCTCTTGGACACATGAGAGTCTTACTACGTCGCATCGTTAAGACAGAGACGGTCATAGCGAGCTGACTGGAGTGTGGTCGTATAACGGAAGGTCATCGCCTCACCGCTAGATAAACACATCACGACCAGCATCCGCAGTTCAACCGAATTGCTCCTTGTGACCTTTTGTGACCCGAACAGTCTTTAGGGCAATCTTAGGCATAATACAGTTCAGTGGATTGCCTCTCACATCAATGTATGGGTATTGTGATGCTGCTGCTGCTGCAGCTGCAGCTGCTGCAGCTGCTGCTGCTGCTGCTGCTGCTGCTGCTGCTGCTGCTGCTGCTGCTGCTGCTGCTGCTGCTGCTGCTGCTGCTGCTGCTGCTGCTGCTGCTGCTGCTGCTGCTGCTGCTGCTGCTGCTGCTGCTGCTGCTGCTGCTGCTGCTGCTGCTGCTTAGCGGCTCCCTGATATCTCACTGTGCACCGTTTACATATTTTGAATTGGGCACATTCGGTCAGATTTAAAGCTTGACAGCAGGACACGCCAAACGCTCATTCAGGCCTTATGTATGATGATAATTATGCAATGATGGTTCACAATTAATGAACTCTGTAGCAATAAATCATATGATAGATGGATAGTCAGACGTTAGTCCACATAAAAAACTTTTATAACAGAGACAAGTCAGGTCTACAAAAAATGTGACCTAACGACATTCCATATAGAGTACACATGGACCGAACGACATTCCATATAGCGGCCTACTAACTTGCAACATACCGCGCAACTTGAAGAGCTGCTGAAGACGTTGTCAGCGGAGACTGTCCATGCAGCAGCTACATCGGTCGGCACCAAATACATCTAGTTACTACAAAGTGACGTCACCATGCAGCAGCTACATCGGTCGGCACGAAATACTTCTAGTTACTACAAAGTGACGTCACCGTGCAGCAGCGACGCCAGTTATAATGACGGTGGTGCCGCAGCGGATCCAGGGGGTCTTAGGGTCTCAACCCCCCCAGGCTGTGTCCGTGGCAAATATTACGGTAAAAGACAACGTATATAGGCCTACATCGGAACTAGTGTCAATGTAAAGACTGAAGTATTAGCAGCCGGCTAATACCCCCCCCCCCAACCGGTTCGTAAGTAGAACGACATATGACTACGACCGACTGAGACCCCCCCAGTAACAAGCCAAATAAGATATAACGATAACACACTTGCATTGTGGGACAAATGACCTTTCCCACTTACACTGTTCATGTCGATACCGTTCGTGTAGGACCATTTGTGTTGATGCGACTCTATCAATCGGTTCGCCAGCAGTTTGGGGATGTGATGGAAGTTGATGAATTCCTTTATGCTCGTTTGCATCTCGTGATACTCTTCGGTGCCTTGGTAGAGGCGCAGCATGATGGAAGACACGTTACCGAATATGGCAGCGCTCATTAAGGCTGCAAACACAGCCAGTCGGACATCACACACAAACCTCGCACATATATAAACTCTTGCGCAATAAAGTGTTATATTATGCGTATGTTACTACGTAGAAATACAATAAATTTGAGAGTAACACCACGTGTAATGGGATATCGTGTTTCGGCTGTCTTGTTTGGTTAATTAGTGAACATTTCAAATAGTCTAGGGACATTTCGCCATGGCGTTTGACATTTGAGATTTTCTAATGTGGCTCTCTGCGAAAAGCTAATTAATTTGTCATAACTTATTAACGAGTACACTACAACTTCGTTAACGCGTTAACTTCAGTAACACGGGCCCGGTCCATCTAGCATGCACAGCAAGCCCGGTCCATCTAGCATGCACCGCGAGCCCGGTCCATCTAGCATGCACCGCGAGCCCGGTCCATCTAGCATGCACCGCCAGCCTGGTCCATCTAGCATGCACAGCAAGCCCGGTCCACCTAGCATGCACAGCAAGCCCGGTCCATCTAGCATGCACCGCGAGCCCGGTTCATCTAGCATGCACAGCAAGCCCGGTCCATCTAGCATGCACCGCCAGTCCGGTCCATCTAGCATGCACCGCGAGCCTGGTCCATCTAGCATGCACAGCAAGCCCGATCCATCTAGCATGCACAGCAAGCCCGGTCCATCTAGCATGCACCGCGAGCCCGGTCCATCTAGCATGCACAGCAAGCCCGGTCCATCTAGCATGCACAGCAAGCCCGGTCCATCTAGCATGCACCGCAAGCCCGGTCCATCTAGCATGCACAGCGAGCCCGGTCCATCTAGCATGCGCAGCAAGCCCGGTCCATCTAGCATGCACCGCGAGCCCGGTCCATCTAGCATGCACCGCCAGCCCGGTCCATCTAGCATGCACAGCAAGCCCGGTCCATCTAGCATGCACCGCGAGCCCGGTCCATCTAGCATGCACCGCGAGCCCGGTCCATCTAGCATGCACAGCAAGCCCGGTCCATCTAGCATGCACCGCGAGCCCGGTCCATCTAGCATGCACAGCGAGCCCGGTCCATCTAGCATGCACAGCGAGCCTGGTCCATCTAGCATGCACAGCGAGCCTGGTCCATCTAGCATGCACCGCGAGCCCGGTCCATCTGGCATGCACCGCGAGCCTGGTCCATCTAGTATGCACCGTCTTGTGTAAATGGTATGATTTATTATGTACTGTATATGACTTTGAGAAAAAAACTTACAATAAGCACGTAAAACCACGTGCCAATGAAACATGACTACCCGTTTGTACAACTGCCTTTGGCCTTTTTCAGTAGTCAGACATCGCGAGCTTCCCTTCCCCTCCTGTAAAATTCTAATTCACATCACGTCCATCGGAGAATAAACAGCGAGCCTAATTGGAACCGTGAGGAGATGGTTGTCAGATTTTCGAAATGTGATAACTCGCAGTAAGCCTGTTAGTGCGGGTACCTGGTCTGTTTGTATTCGCAAGAGCGACACTAACCAGGGACTCGACCAGACTCTACATTTAGTTCACGGCACAGTACTGGGTAATGTCGAATTCAGACAGGGGACTATTGAGCAGGCATACTCTCGCGAATTTATGGCACACATGTCTCCAAATAACTGTACGCAACACTATTTCAGTTGTGAGCTCCAATTCGCGACGATGTAACGAATTCCGGATTATTTACTGTGTTTCTTTGGACGGAAAAATTCCGCATCGATGATATTAACCTATGTCCCCTGCATACACGCAAACATCACTTACAGCCAAGCATCATAGCGAAGATTGAGAAGACTTTCTCGGCGTTCGTGTTGGGTGCGACGTTGCCGAAGCCGATGCTCGTGAGGCTGGTGAAGGTGAAGTAAAGCGCCGTCACATACTTGGACTTGATGTCCGGTCCACTGGTCGTGTCGTTCGGCAGGTACGGCATATTTAATGTCTCGGCCAGGTGGTCGAGCCAGCCGATAGGCGCTTCCAGGGTGAGACGCTCCACGTAGGCGATTGCATAGAAGATACAGGCGAGCCAGTGCCCGACCAGAGTGAAACAAGCCATGAGGAGGAGCAGCACGGCCGAGCCGTACTCCGAGTACTGGTCGATGCGACGCGCCACCCGCACCAGTCGCAGGAGGCGGGCTGTCTTCAACACCCCTGTGATCGTCATTGTCTACAACACGGAGAACAGCAATAGTCTCGGTTAAAGGATACTCAGGGAACATGCATCGAGCTAATGCTGTTCAAACAAAAGGATATTGTGTCATGTTGCATTTCATTTCCTCCAAACTGCCCGGCGACCTCTTGTCATAATTTAAAGGGGACTTCAATAAATTGGATTTTAATAAATAAGATAACTGTTTCGGCTGTTCTACGCATGCAGAACTGCAACAGGGTCGTGTTCTCGAAGGTTCATTAATTGTCTCCGGTATACAATACCAGAACGTGATTGGACTCTAGCCATAAGGACTCCCGATGTAAGGACTCTCGCCATAAGGATTCCCGATGTAAGGACTCTCGCCATAAGGACTCCCGATGTAAGAACTCTCTCCATAAGGACTTCCGATGTAACTTCTCTCGCCAAAAGCACTCCCGATGTAAGGACTCTCGCCATAAGGACTCCCGATGTAAGGACTCTCGCCATAAGGACTCCCGATGTAAGGAATCTCGCCATAAGGACTCCCGATGTAAGGAATCTCGCCATAAGGACTCCCGATGTAAGGACTCTCGAAATAAGGACTCCCGATGTAAGGACTCTCGCCATAAGGACTCCCGATGTAAGGACTCTCGCCATAAGGACTCCCGATGTAAGGACTCTCGCCATGAAGACTCCCGATGTAAGGAACACCGCTTAAAAAGGACAACTTTGAAATCCAACTTCTGACCTTTTCTTATGTACCCATATATGTAAGGAACTTCTGGTAATTACAAGTGTATGAGGTAACATTTGTATAGATATGTGTGTACATTGCTAGGCCGGTGTCACATCTAAGTGCCCCCATATGATACCTACCCCGCCCCCCGGTAATTACTATCTAGATAATAATTACCTAGATAATAATTACCCCCACGGTCATCATTATCTATGTAATAATGACTCCCTTGGGTGTCATTCTTAGTGGAAGCAACAATGACTAAAATGAGCAATGCCTGGAGAAGGTTTTATAGTTCTTCATGTGTTATGTCTAGCGACATTGGCGATCACAACATAATTGTGTCATTAGCATTAAAACACGTTTTAACTTGAGTGAAGCTTTGAATTGTTATACTAACAAATGGCTTATTCTATCCGCGATTATAGTAAGCGTATTCAACTGTAATTTAATAAAACAAATTGTTGCAAATAAAACCGCTAAAATGACATTAAAATTATCATTTGTAACAACAAGCCTGTGAACTGGCATTCCTGTCTCAAATCCAGACCTCAGCAAACCATTTAACAAGATTGCCATCCAAGGCAAATGTCCAGATGGCAAGTGGCCCACATGGCAAGAGGCCCACATGGCAAGTGGCCCAGATGACAATTGTACAAGGAAACCACTGGCTTATTACGAGTCCAACATGTTTTCATCTATGTGCAACCTTATATTTAAACATATTCACGCTGCTAATATATACACAATATGTAGATAATGTAGCCATTAATGTATTGTTCTCTGTAAGAACGAGTACTTCCTGATATCCAATATATACTGATACTTTACTAATGTTACCTAATTCTATTATCCTTCTTCAATGAAAAAACAATATTCCTATCAATATTTTCATATGCATTCAATATCTTAAATACTTCAGTTTGATCTCATCTTAAACTCCTTGTTATACATTCTTTTAGACGTTCTTCATAAACAAAACCTCTCAATTTTAGTTGACCTCCTCTGTATTCGTTCAAGCGTTTCTATATCCTTCTTGCGATATGGTCTCCAAACTTGTATACAGTATTCTAAATGAACTATTGCTTTATACAGAGGTATAATTAGTACTTTTCCATATATGTTATATTTCTCCTAAACAACACAAGCATTTGATTACTCTTTGAAGCTACAATACGACCCTGTTCTGAAACTTTCACATCACCACTTATTGTTACTCTTAAGTCGTTTTCTTCTACAGTAGTACCTAGAAAAGTATTTCCCATTTTATAGTTTACATCCATGTTCCCGTGTCCTGTGTGTAGGTATTTACATTTCCCAAAATTTAATAACTTTTTCAGACATTTAACTAATTTGTCTAGATCGTTTTGTAACTGTTGTTTATCACCATCATTGTTAACTTTTCTAAACACTTTTGTGTCATCCGCAAATTTCAATACCAGAACGTGGTTGCGACGTCACAGTTACGTGCGGTCTCGATCGATATATTTCTTTTGTATATGTCACAAGTACCTTGTCGATGTAACATAAGACTATGGAGAATATGAAGAACCCTCGACCGCCGGGTTGTAGCCCATACCACCCACATACCAAACCTCGACCACCGGGTTTGTAGCCTGTACTACCCCGAGACCAACCCTCGACCACCGGGTTTGTAGCCCGTACCACCCCCATACCAACCCTCGACCACCGGGTTTGTAGCCCGTACCACCCCCATACCAACCCTCGACCACCGGGTTTGTAGCCCGTACCACCCCCATACCAACCCTCGACCACCGGGTTTGTAGCCCGTACCACCCCCATACCAACCCTCGACCACCGGGTTTGTAGCCCGTACCACCCCCATACCAACCCTCGACCACCGGGTTTGTAGCCCGTACCACCCCCAGACCAACCCTCCACCACCGGGTTTGTAGCCCGTACCATCCCCAGACCAACCCTCGACCACCGGGTTTGTAGCCCGTACCACCCCCAGACCAACCCTCGACCACCGGGTTTGTAGCCCGTACCACCCCCATACCAACCTTCGACCACCGGGTTTGTAGCTCGTACCACCCCCAGACCAAACCTCGACCACCGGGTTTGTAGCCCGTACCACCCCCAGACCAACCCTCGACCACTGGGTTTGTTGCCCGTACCACCCCCAGACCAACCCTCAACCACTGGGTTTGTAGCCCGTACCACCCCCAGACCAACCCTCAACCTCTGGGTTTGTAGACTGTACCACCCGAGACCAACCCTCAACCACTGGGTTTGTAGCCCGTACCACCCCCAGACTAACCCTCGACCACTGGGTTTGTAGCCCGTACCACCCCCAGACCAACCCTCGGCCACTGGGTTTGTAGCCCGTACCACCCCCAGACCAACCCTCAACCACTGGGTTTGTAGCTCGTACCACCCCCAGACCAACCCTCGGCCACTGGATTTGTAGCCCGTACCACCCCCAGACTAACCCTCGACCACTGGGTTTGTAGCCCGTACCACCCCCAGACCAACCATCGACCACCGGGCGGGGTTTGTAGCCCGTACCACCCCCAGACCAACCCTCGACCACCGGGTTTGTAGCCCGTACCACCCCAAGACCAACCCTCGGCCACTGAGTTTGTAGCTCGTACCACCCCAAGACTAACCCTCGACCACTGGGTTTGTAGCCCGTACCACCCCCAGACCAACCCTCAACCACTGGGTTTGTAGCCCGTACCACCCCCAGACCAACCCTCAACCACTGGGTTTGTAGCCCGTACCACCCCCAGACCAACCCTCAACCACTGGGTTTGTAGTCCGTACCACCCCCAGACCAACCCTCAACCACTGGATTTGTAGCCCGTACCACCCCAGACCAACCCTCAACCACTGGGTTTATAGTCCGTACCACCCCCAGACCAACCCTCAACCACTGGATTTGTAGCCCGTACCACCCCCAGACCAACCCTCAACCACTGGGTTTGTAGCCCGTACCACCCCAGACCAACCCTCAGCCACTGGATTTGTAGTCCGTACCGCCCCCAGACCAACCCTCAACCACTGGATTTGTAGTCCATACCACCCCCAGACCAACCCTCAACCACTGGGTTTGTAGCCCGTACCACCCCCAGACCAACCCTCGACCACCGGGTTTGTAGCCCGTACCACCCCAGACCAACCCTCGACCACCGGGTGGGGTTTATAGCTCGTACCACCCCCAGACAAACCCTCGACTACCGGGTTTGTAGCCCGTACCACCCCCAGACCAACCCTCGACCACTGGGTTTGTAGCCCGTACCACCCCCAGACCAAGCCTCAACCACCGGGTTTGTAGACCGTACCACCCCAGACCATCCCTCGACCACCGGGTGGGGTTTGTAGCCCGTACCACCCCCAGACCGACCCTCGACCATCGGGTAGGGTTTGTAGTCCGTACCACCCCCAGACCGACCCTCGACCATCGGGTAGGGTTTGTAGCCCGTACCACCCCCAGACCGACCCTCGACCATCGGGTAGGGTTTGTAGTCCGTACCACCCCCAGACCAATCGTCTGACTGAGCGGTATGACCAAACGTTGTGCAATACTCTTGTCAAGTTCGTAAACGCGTCCCACAACAGGGACACGTTCTTTAAAGAGGCGTTATTCGCATACCGCAGTCGAAGCCTCCACAAAGTGGTCGCCGTTTGACCCGCTGTATCGGTGAAAGCCTTGGCTTCCCATAGACCTCGACTTACCCACCGGCGCGAAGACGTCTTTGAGGGACGGCGAGGATGGAAATGAGGAGTCTATACAAAAGGATGGCAACATTCGTACAGTTTCATGATAAGCTGCACACTGCAAAACGTAACATTAGCAAGGGCCAAACAAAACAGAACAGGCAGTACGACCGTAAACATGCAATTCCACTGTACAGTTTTGATGATCCAGTTCTACATAGAAAAACTGTCGAAGTGAAACTCGCCACGAAGGGAAGTTGGAGGTCCGTTGGACGGACCCTTGGACTATCGCGCATCTTGGAGAAAAGGGGAACTGCAACTAAATGGTGTGAAGCGCAAACACCAGACAAACTAAGCCGTAGGTCAGCAGGAAGCGTCAATAGTCGTGACAGTGAGGCGAGGGATGCACAAGTTGAACCACAAGTGAGGCGGTGGCATCGAGTTGAATCATCTGCAACCACTAATATTGGCATGGATGATCATAATCTTGAAGATGGGAATCTTGAAATAACTGGCTTCGTGAAACAGGTCGAGTCCATGAAAATTAAACGTCCGTGCTCTGAGTGGCACCAGGAGACATGCTGACTCAATGGACTATCAACCTCCGTGCACTGAGTGGCAGCAGGAAACATGCTGACTCAATGGACTATCAACCTCCTTGCACTGAGTGGCAGCAGGAAACATGCTGACTCAATGGACTATCAACCTCCTTGCACTGAGTGGCAGCAGGAGACATGCTGACTCAATGGACTATCAACCTCCTTGCACTGAGTGGCAGCAGGAAACATGCTGACTCAATGGACTATCAACCTCCTTGCACTGAGTGGCAGCAGGAAACATGCTGAGTCCACGGACTATAAACCTCCGTGCACTGAGTAGCAGCAAGAAACATGCTCAGTCCACGGACTATAAACCACCGTGCACTAAGTGGCAGCAGGAAACATGCTCAGTCCACGGACTATAAACCACCGTGCACTGAGTGGCAGCAGGAAACATGAATCAGTCCACGGACTATAAACAACCGTGCACTGAGTGGCAGCAGGAAACATGCTCAGTCCACGGACTATAAAACTCCGTGCACTGAGTAGCAGCAGGAAACATGCTCAGTCCACGGACTATAAACCACCGTGCACTGAGTGGCAGCAGGAAACATGCTCAGTCCACGGACTATAAACCACCGTGCACTGAGTGGCAGCAGGAAACACGCTCAGTCCACGGACTATAAACCTCCGTGCATTGAGTGACAGCAGGAAACACGCTCAGTCCACGGACTATAACCCTCCGTGCATTGTGTGACAGCAGGAAACACGCTGAGTCCACAGACTATAAACCTCCGTGCATTGAGTGACAGCAGGAAACACGCTCAGTCCACGGACTATAAACCACCGTGCATTGAGAGGCAGCAGGAAACATGCTCAGTCCACAGACTATAAACCTCCGTGCACTGAGTAACAGCAGGAAACATGCTGAGTTAATGGACAATAAACCTCCGTGCACTGAGAGGCAGCAGGAAACACGCTCAGTCCACGGACAATAAACCTCCGTGCACTGAGTAGCAGCAGGAAACATGCTGAGTTAATGGACAATAAACCTCCGTGCACTGAGAGGCAGCAGGAAACACGCTCAGTCCACGGACAATAAACCTCCGTGCACTGCGTAGCAGCAGGAAACATGCTCAGTCCACGGACTATAAACCTCCGTGCACTGAGTGGCAGCAGGAAACACGCTCAGTCCACGGACTATAAACCACCGTGCATTGAGAGGCAGCAGGAAACATGCTCAGTCCACGGACAATAAACCTCCGTGCACTGAGTAGCAGCTGGAAACATGCTCAGTCCACGGACAATAAACCTCCGTGTACTGAGTAGCAGCAGGAAACATGCTGAGTCAATATACTATAAACCTCCGTGCACCGAGTGGCAGCAGGAAACATGCTCAGTCCACGGACTATAAACCTCCGTGTACTGAGTAGCATCAGAAAACATGCTGAGTCAATATACTATAAACCTCCGTGCACCGAGTGGCAGCAGGAAACATGCTCAGTCCACGGACTATAAACCTTCGTGTACTGAGTAGCAGCAGAAAACATGCTGAGTCAATATACTATAAACCTCCGTGCACCGAGTGGCAGCAGGAAACATGCTCAGTCCACGGACTATAAACCTCCGTGTACTGAGTAGCAGCAGAAAACATGCTGAGTCAATATACAATAAACCTCCGTGCACCGAGTGGCAGCAGGAAACATGCTCAGTCCACGGACTATAAACCTCCGTGCACTGAGTAGCAGCAGAAAACATGCTGAGTCAATATACTATAAACCTCCGTGCACCGAGTGGCAGCAGGAAACATGCTGAGTCCATGGACTATAAACCTCCGTGCACTGAGTAGCAGCAGGAAACATGCTCAGTCCACGGACTATAAACCTCCGTGTACTGAGTAGCAGCAGAAAACATGCTGAGTCAATATACTATAAACCTCCGTGCACTGAGTAGCAGCAGGAAACATGCTGAGTCCACGGACTATAAACCTCCGTGCACTGAGTGACAGCAGCAAACATGCACTGTACTCAACTGAATTTGAAACTAAAGCACAAAAATGGTAATGTCCACTTTCAGCAACCTCGGGCTGTCACCATCGACAACTACCTCGGGCTGTCACCATCGACCACTACCTCGGGCTGTCACCATCGACCACTACCTCGGGCTGTCACCATCGACCACTACCTCGGGCTGTCACCATTGACCACTACCTCGGGCTGTCACCATCGACCACTACCTCGGGCTGTCACCATCGACAACTACCTCGGGCTGTCACCATCGACCACTACCTCGGGCTGTCACCATCGACCACTACCTCGGGCTGTCACCATCGACCACTACCTCGGGCTGTCACCATCGACCACTACATCGGGCTGTCACCATTGACCACTACATCGGCCTGTCACCATCGACCACTACCTCGGGCTGTCACCATCGACCACTACCTCGGGCTGTAACCATCGACCACTATATACATATACACTACCTGTATATGTATATGTATATATATATATATATATATGTATATATATATATGTATATGTATATATATAATATATATATATATATATATATACATATATATATATACATACATATATATATATACATATATATATATATATACATATATATATATACATATATATATATATATATATATATACATATATATATATATATATATATATATATATATATATATATATATATATATATATATATATATATATATATATATATATATATATATATATATATATATATATATATGTATATATATATATAGTGTTTGTGTGTGTTTGTGTGTGTATATATATATATATATATATATATATATATATATATATATATATATATATATATATATATATATATATATATATATATATATATATATATATATATATTAGAAATGACACCGATCCCCTACACCGTGGCCGTGGTGCTACTCACGTCGCTGGTACCGGTGCCGAACAGCAGCAGATCGAAGGGAATGGCGGCGACGGCATCGACGAGGAACCAACCCCGCAGGTAGTTGCGCGCGATCTTCTGCGGGTCGGTGACCACCTCGCCGTTGTGGATGTACGTTGTGCGGAAGTTGATGAGGATGTCAGCGATGAACATAACGTCTACGATGAGGTCGATGATGACGAGGTAGTTGGCCTGGTTCGTCTCGGCGTTCTGCAGGCGCGTCGACGAGTCCTGGTTGCGTTTGGCCTGCATTTCGTCCTCGTTGAGCAGGAAGGCGGCGCCGTAAGGCGTGAAGACGGCCGTGTAGAGCACGAGCAGCAGGACGATCCAGTCCCACACCGCCTTGAACGGCGAGTAGTGCAGGATGATGAAGCTCGGCACCGATCGATAATATGAATGGTTTACCGTGACAGCCTCGCCGACGCCGCCACCACGCTCGTCATCACCCGTATCTTTGTCCGTCGACACCTGTAACGGACACACATGAATGATTCATTAATTCTCCATTTCATCATTTCGATTGCTAGTTGGTCGGTTCGATGGTTCCGTCCTTCTTTAATAGAGCGAAAGACTTACATAGCCTAGTAGGGGCTCACAAGCGTATTTCATATTATCACCAAATCGTGTATTTTCTGCAATATTGAGATAAGCCAAGTGTAGTAACCACACAGCCTAGTGTAGTAACCACACAGCCAAGTGTAGTAACCACACAGCCTAGTGTAGTAACCACACAGCCTAGTGTGGTAACCACACAGCCAAGTGTGGTAACCACACAGCCTAGTGTGGTAACCACACAGTCTAATGTAGTAACCACACAGCCTAGTGTAGTAACCACACAGCCTAGTGTAGTAACCACACAGCCAAGTGTAGTAACCATACAGCCTAGTGTAGTAACCACACAGCCTAGTGTAGTAACCACACAGCCTAGTGTAGTAACTACACAGCCTAGTGTAGTAACCACACAGCCTAGTGTAGTAACCACACAGCCAAGTGTAGTAACCATACAGCCTAGTGTAGTAACCACACAGCCTAGTGTAGTAACCACACAGCCTAGTGTAGTAACTACA
This sequence comes from Lamellibrachia satsuma, assembly GCA_033239005.1. NCBI lineage: Eukaryota > Metazoa > Annelida > Polychaeta > Sabellida > Siboglinidae > Lamellibrachia > Lamellibrachia satsuma. The sequence goes on from BSQZ01000007.1 coordinate 2,155,387, forward strand.
CAGCCTAGTGTAGTAACCACACAGCCTAGTGTAGTAACCACACAGCCTAGTGTAGTAACCACACAGCCAAGTGTAGTAACCACACAGCCGAGTGTAGTAACCATACAGCCAAGTGTAGTAACCACACAGCCAAGTGTGGTAACCACACAGCCTAGTGTAGTAACCACACAGCCTTATGTAGTAACCACACAGCCTAGTGTAGTAACCACACAGCCTAGTGTAGTAACTACACAGCCTAGTGTAGTAACCAAACAGCCAAGTATAGTAACCACACAGCCTAGTGTAGTAACCACACAGCCTAGTGTAGTAACCACACAGCGTAGTGTAGTAACTACACAGCCTAGTGTAGTAACCAAACAGCCAAGTATAGTAACCACACAGCCTAGTGTAGTAACCACACAGCCTAGTGTAGTAACCACACAGCGTAGTGTAGTAACTACACAGCCTAGTGTAGTAACCAAACAGCCAAGTATAGTAACCACAATTTTGTGAATGTGCGGCCCTGTATCGCATGACCACTGACCACTGTCCACGCCATGTTACGTCAATAGTTTGTTGTACTATTTCTGTGATAAGCTATTTGGGATGTGTTCGGCTAAAAGTAAACGTCGCTTTGTGTAAGGAAAATGCAACTTTAAGAAACGTTCCTGCAATAAATGTTATGACGTTGACTTGTTGCTGCATTGATCACAATATGATCACGTGTCACAGTTGACTTTATAATAACCTATTACAGTTGACTCTGTAATAGCGTATTACAGTTGACTTTATAATAACCTATTACAGTTGACTCTGTAATAGCGTATTACAGTTGACTTTATAATAAAGCATAATGAGTTGTTGTCTACCTCTTTTAGAACTATAAAATTATATCATAATGTTTACAACAGAAGATTGTTCTCTTTTTGGGAACGTGCTTCCCGCAGAGCAAACATTTCCTAAATATGCATTGACTTTGACCTAAATGATTAACGTAACAATGATGCCAAATACTACGTTCGCTAGTAAAGAGTTGTTACATCGAACATGTCCATATGACTGTTTGAATGTCAAGAAATTTGAGCTATTCTGATGTTTCACAAACTAAATAAATGCTGATGTAGTTGGGTGGTCTTATCTGATGTAGTTGGGTGGTCTTGTCTGATGTAGTTGGTTGGTCTTGTCTGATGTAGTTGGTTGGTCTTGTCTGATGTAGTTGGTTGGTCTTGTCTGATGTAGTTGGGTGGTCTTGTCTGATGTAGTTGGGTGGTCTTGTTTGTCCTGTGTGTGAAAGAAAGACCGGACGACGTACAAAGAGATGGGTCATTTCCTTTGTAGCGCATCATCGATGTCCACTTGAAGCAGTCCACTCTTCGAGTGCGTGACTCGATGTGTTGCATCGTCCACCGCAGTAATGCCTGTGCTTATCCGCCTCTCCAGCGAACGTACGCGAGGCTGCATCGGCGGTCGCCTCAGTCACCGATGTCAGTCGCAGAGGTCGGTTAAGTGAGCTCGATCACGCGAGGCGCTGCTTCAGCACGACTAATTGCCCGTCGACTCGTTACACAGGTCGTTAATTGGACGATGATAGTGAAATGATAGTCGCATCGCCGACGTAATATGAGCACTTGTTTGTGTCAGTCACGATTAGGTCTGTGTCCATTTCAGGAGACGTAGTGCCAAAGTCGTAAATTTTTTTTTTCTTTCTTGTGTTATCATTGAAAATATAACAAGCTGTATATAGTAATATAGTTAAAAACATACTACCTGATAATAAGTTTATCACACACACGCACACGCACGCACGCACGCACGCACGCACGCACGCACGCACGCACGCACGCACGCACGCACGCACGCACGCACGCACGCACGCACGCACGCACACACACACACACACACACACACACACACACACACACACACACACACACACACACACACACACACACACACACATTACTGCTTAGTTTCGTGGACAGCCAGCCACCGAGTCTCCGTGATAGTCACAGGGTTGTAGCTACGAGGAGGCACTGCGACACTGTTCTGTAATAAACTCGTCAATGCAGTGACACTCACCTGTGTTGACAAGCTCTTGCTGCTGCGGAGACTTTTCGTCGTCGGCGTCTCGTCGAGCGACTTGCCCCCCTTAACACTCAGCTCCTTGAGCACCTTCAGCATGATGAACTTGTTCTTGGCCTGCAGTAAACGAAACGTTACGAGTCAACGAGTTCTCGTGTCAGTGTAACAACAGTTAGACCCACATAAACAGAAATTCCAACATTTAATGTTGTCTTTTTGCAATATGCCGTTATATTCACTGAGTTGATTAACTAAGATAACGGTTGTTTATATAAACTGTTCTTTCGCTGTTATTCGCTCTCAAATACAAACAAACGACTACTTTGTGACAAAACAACGATCACGATTCAGAAGAACAACGATCGATGTGCTAACGTATTCCACCTGTCACTCATTTTAAAGAATTGCACACATGCTTAGGCCTACATACAACATAAACACTCTCAGGCATACACAGGCCTACAGACAACATAAACACTCTCAGACATACACATGCCTACAGACAACATAAACACTCTCAGACATACACATGCTTACAGACAACATAAACACTCTCAGACATACACAGGCCTACAGACAACATAAACACTCTCAGACATACACATGCCTACAGACAACATAAACACTCTCAGACATACACAGGCCTACAGACAACATAAACACTCTCAGACATACACAGGCCTACAGACAACATAAACACTCTCAGACATACACATGCCTACAGACAACATAAACACTCTCAGACATACACATGCCTACAGACAACATAAACACTCTCAGACATACACAGGCCTACAGACAACATAAACACTCTCAGACATACACATGCTTACAGACAACATAAACACTCTCAGATATACACAGGCCTACAGACAACATAAACACTTTCAGACATACACAGGCCTACATACAACACAAACACTCTCAGACATACATGGGTCAATCTCCATCGTGATGCATTCACGTATTCTTTTTTCTTCAGTTTACGGCTCTATCCGGTTAATTAAGAAAATGCATCCAAATCGAACATCTGAGTTCGCTGTAAATACACGCCGTTCCACAAGTGACGTCACAGTGCCATCGACGGCTGCGCGACGACGCCGGTGACACTAGCACGATTTCCTGAATAACGCCCGAGGACACACGATGTCACCAGGTGGGATAATCCAGACTTCGTTTGCTAAGGTGTTTAGACCTGTCAAGTCCACCTGTTCTTCGAGTAATTGTTGAGTATACATCTGTACTATGGTTTACATGCGTCAGAGACCTTGAATTCGAGAGGTGTGTATTCAGGCTGACTTTATTGCAAAACGGTTGTAGCAGTCGACTGTTTGTATTTGCGCCAGCTTTATGAATCCGTGTTTCATCTAACAATGTACAGTGCGCCTGCGTAAAACTAAATCTACTGTGTCACTACTTCAGCCAATAAGCGTACAGTCGTAAGTTTAACAAGTCTACCTCGCTACAAACAGAACAAGTCCACATCGACCTCGCTATAAATAGAACAATTGTACCCCGTTACAATTAGAACAAGTCCACATCGACCTCGCTACAACTAGAATAAGTCCAAGTTGACTTCGCTACAATTACAAGTCCACGTCGGCCTCGCTACAATTAGAACTAGCCCACCTCGCCTCAATTACAAACAGTCCAAATCGACATCGCTACAATTAAAATATGTCCACGTCGACTTCACTACAATTACAATAAGTCCAAGGCAACCTCGCTATAAAAAGAACAAGTCGACCTCGTTATAAATAGAACCGGCCGGTGCGCAGGTCTTGTCGCAATGAGAACGGTCCGCGTGTGTGTCTGTCCACGACGGATGAAGACGGCGCCTCTAGGTCAAGTGTGGAAGCAGAACCAATCTGTGGCCGCATCTGAAATGTATTGACGACGGACGGACACGGTGTCGGGAAGAAGTGGACATCGATTGATGTTCCACGAAATGATACCGAGCCACATAAAAGGTGATCACGACAAGCCACAACGTAAACGTCGGATCCTGCCTTCACGCTGTCATGGCTAGTTATTCCCGGCTCAACTGCAGCCAGCAGCCGATGTCCGACGAGATTTATCAAGAGATGCACATGGTCTCAAATATCAATTGTATCTCGTGGCACTGGCATTGGTCCTAGGGTTGATTATTATTTTTCACGTGGCCACTGGCCGGAGTCTCAATGCGTACTTCTACGCCCACAAAGGCTATGTAACCATTAACGGACTGTCGGCATCAAACATCGGAATTCTTGTTGTAAACTGAATTACATTTCATATGATAACAGTAAGTAAACATGTGGTTATACGTTGAACGTCCCTGTTGACGTGTCATGTGTAACATCTAAACCTCCCACATTCCCACAGTGCTAGCATGCTCATTATGACGGTAGATATAACGTATGACGTATTACTGAATTGTCTCGTATCACACCGCATTAATTGTCAATTAACGTATTTTCGCAAATGGACTGACAACTAGTATTTATTAATATAGCTACTTAAAATGGCCCATGGCGCCCATGGTGGATAATTTTATAATTTGTTGAACTAATATGAATGAAGCAGGGAGACTTTATTAGTAAAGAATCAGTTATGAACTATGTCGTGTCGCGCACATTCACACAATAACAGTCGCTGTAGTGTGTTGGTAATAAGCTATTTAATTGTATAGCAGAGACATGGTATAAGACATTCATTGCTGATTCCTGCTACACTTGCTTCATAAATGCCAACAACTAATAGCATGCCCGTACTCGGGGGGAGGTGGGGGGGTTCGAACCCCTGTTTAAGAGAATTCGTTCAGAAAATCATCCCAGAAATCCCGGCTGACTGTGTACGCCCCCTTTTCAAAACCCCGAGGACGAGCGTGACGAGTGATATTCAAAGAAACTATCCCGCGTGCCGAGTCTGTTGACACTGTATACTACGTACGCGACGTACATGTCTACGTGTTCACGTTGTTTTTGTTGTACTTCTTACGTACATGTCTACGTGTTCACATTGTTATTGTTGTATTTCTTACGTACATGTCAACGTGTTCACATTGTTATTGTTGTATTTCTTACGTACATGTCTACGTGTTCACGTCGTTGTTGTTGTATTTCTTACGTACATGTCTACGCGTTCACGTCGTTGTTGTTGTACTTCTTACGTACATGTCTACGCGTTCACGTCGTTGTTGTTGTATTTCTTACGTACATGTCTACGCGTTCACGTCGTTGTTGTTGTACTTCTTACGCGTAGAGAAACTAAATTTGGCTGCCATTCACCTATCTGAGTAATATGGTGATCAGGCAATATGTCGCAGTTATTGCCAGAAGAGGACATCAAGGCACCGCACGAAACGACAGTAAAATCAGCGACGAGAGAGGCATGGCAGTAACGTCCGTTGCAATCTAGCCACTTTCTGCGACATTCGTGACAAGGATCTATTACATTTATACGACTTTGCGCTATCTTGACCTCGCGGAAATAATAATTGATTTTTTCAGGCGCGGAAACCACGGAAGTCATAAGGTTGCTCTTGTTTAAAGCCAGCCGTATCATTTCTTTGCACTACGTCATCTCACCAGCCATGTTGTTGCGGTGCGTCCTGTAAGTCCGTGAATTAGTCTTATTTTATCTCAAGTTCCGTTATTAAGTTAATTTAAATGTGAGCATGTTCTTTGATTTACTCACTTTTATTGTTGCTCGCATACTTTTCTTACAACAGAATCTATATCGAGCTGCCATAAGTGATTCTCTGTTGTGGAACTTCGTGAGATGCAAACATCTCTTTGTAAACGGTTCCGCCCCTCGTTACGACATGTCTCCCTTCACGCCATGTCACATCTTGCTTTCTTTTTCTTCTTGCGCATCCGAGGTATTTAAAGTCATTCACGTATTTCCTTCTACCGACTACACAATTACCTTCTTCTTTCCAGAAGGGATCTTCAACTCGATTCTCACGCATGAGATCCCACACGCCCGTGGAGAACCCGTGTAACATCTTCTACACTGTTCTAGATCGATTTCATCTGCGTTTTAAGAGCTACGATTGACGTGTCTCTTATTCTTTTTGATAGTTGAAATCCCAGTTCCTCTTCACATCCGTTTGTTGCCTGTCGCAGTGGACAGTCAGTGATTAACACGAAGATACACTACGAATAGATACGACGAAGAGATATGACAAAGAGACGTGTCTTCTTGTAGTGTTCCAATCACGATCTCAACCAAGTCTATTTCTCCACCGGTTGACAGTGCATTGGCCCGCATGTTGTTTTGGTAACAGTTGTTGCCTTAGGCCTTTAGAATCTTACAACCTTCCAAAAGGCGATTCATGACAGGAAGATTCGATTGCCTTCAACATTAGCCTCCTCAACGCTAAGAATCAGAACCTGCCAGCGCGAAATCCATTTGGATTGGCTATTAAGCGATGGTCAATGTCGGGACACATTCTGATGAGGATCACTCTGTTGGAAGTATCCAGTATGACGCAGTTTAGGATAATGAGTTGGCAGTTCTGTCCGAGACTGCTCGACGGCGATATTCTCTCTGAGACTGCTCGATGGCGATATTCTCTCTGAGACTGCTCGATGGCGATATTCTCTCTGAGACTGCTCGATGGCGATATTCTCTCTGAGACTGCTCGACGGCGATATTCTCTCTGAGACTGCTCGATGGCGATATTCTCTCTGAGACTGCTCGACGGCGATATTCTCTCTGAGACTGCTCGACGGCGATATTCTCTCTGAGACTGCTCGATGGCGATATTCTCTCTGAGACTGCTCGACGGCGATATTCTCTCTGAGACTGCTCGATGGCGATATTCTCTCCGAGACTGCTCGATGGCGATATTCTCTCCGAGACTGGTCGATGGCGACATTCTCTCCGAGACTGCTCGATGGCGATATTCTCTCTGAGACTGCTCGATGGCGATATTCTCTCTGAGACTGCTCGATGGCGATACTCTCTCTGAGATTGCTCGATGGCGATATTCGTTACGACACGTTTCGCGCTTAGTCCTCATTTCTATGTTGCTTCGTTGCCAATGAAGTTGTGAAACTGTTTGAATTAGACATCAATATTTAATGCAAGATTACACGATTAGATTGATTGTACATGCACACAACATTTCCAATGTTGTTGCATTTATTATATATTCGACTACACCAAAATGACAGTAGAATGTCTTCATCGCGTGTTAGTTACAAAAGTGCAAGAATGTTACATTGTAAGTTGCTAAATGATAACTCGACGTGGCTGAAACTATCAATATTTTAATCAATCATATGTCAAGATGATTGATTCTGTCTGTTCAGTTGGACGAACGTAGTTTATTTGTGTTGTGAATAAACCAAATATCGCAAGTTGCACGCGAATATCTAATATTGTACATAAATTACTTTTGTACAATACAACTCATCAGGCACATGTATATATAATGGACGTGTGATGCACACTACTTAACAATTACGTAAAATGTATAACTTCTTTTATAATTAATACAATCATTTATATTGGGACACCCGGGTGTATCGAAAGAAGTGTGAGGTGTATCGAAAGAAGTGTGAGGTGTATCGAAAGAAGTGTGAGGTGTATCGAAAGAAGTGTGAGGTGTATTGAAAGAAGTGTGAGGTATGATGAGATTATTATATTGTGACACCCGGGTGTATCGAAGGAAGTATGTGGTGTGAGATTACTTGAACACAAGGAGACGAGATGTGATATCATCTGAGGGAAAGTGCGATGGAAAGCCGAAACAATATTTTTTTAATCCAGTAACCTAGCTGAAGTCTCCCGTGGTTACTTCAACTGACACTCTCGGGCAGACACACGTAATCGCTAACGTCAAGCACTGACAAGATATTGAGAAGACGTTTTCAATTAGGAGCTCAATGTTGACGGGATGCGTTGTGTCCCCGACGAGCAATTTCGGCTCATATGGTCGCTGGTTAATCTCCGGTGTATGTAGCGACAGCGGATATTGTGGATATTCTAATTTCACTGGATGCGACATCACTACTACATCAGTGTAGTGTAGGTTAACCTCGGCGGGCGGGCGGGCACGTAAACACATCGCTCATCCTCTGACACCGATTTACCGAATAATAATGTTCGTTCATCCAGAAAAATAATAAACACGTTTAAGGACATATGCTATTTGTGCCGCCCACGTAACAATGCGACTACAAGGTCAACGGTTCGTTAATGTGGTCTAAATCAAAGCAACAGGTCAGCTTAGCAGCTAAATCGCTGTGTGCACGCGGTAAGCCGGCTTGTTGGCTTGAGATGGTCAGATCAGTGGATACCTGTCTACGCTGTCCTGCCTAAGTCTGGATCGATGGACGCGTCGCTTCAACAATGATAATGCTTCCTCAAGCGTGTTGCGGCTACAGGCGTTGATTCGATATATCGGATTTAATTTTGCAGCGTAGCCCCGCGTAGCCTCATAATATTGACCAGTGACATGAACGTAATGTCTATGTTGATCAGATACTATTTATCGGTTCGGTTATTGTTTCAAATTAAATGTAATTTATATTCTATATTCATATTTGATGTAACTAGACGATTTGTTCTAATCAATCACCGGATCTTGCCGACTTTGGTATTCTCGGAATTAAATATTCAGATTTGAAATACTGTGTATACAACTTTCACTGACGAGCAACCGTACCGCCCCGCTAGTTGTGCGTGCGCAAGAAAGTGCACACGCACTGCTGGAGTAGCCTATAATAAGTCAGCATCAGCGACAGCATTTAGTTGTCAAATAAACTGTTTTCACGTATGTCGATACGACTAACGCACTGGTAGCTACTCAAAGTAAATGTGATTGGCTATTTACTAACCCGACGGTTAGTCATTCAAACAAATCGCTGCGTCGCTTCGGCCACAAGACAATGACCGACAGACTGCCCAACCCATGACGTCACACAAACATTGTCCGTCACGCAACAGAAACAGGACACTCGCCCTGTGGTCCACAATCTCTGTGGTCGCCGCCCGAGGTAATAACGACGTATAGGTCAGGTTTCTCGGCACCATGGCTTCAGTGTCGTCGAACTGAAATCTAGTTTAGATTCACAAATGACCAACTTCAATAGCAAATAATTCAGCCCGCCAATACAGTTATAACGGCCATTCTCGCCTGTACACGCGTGCACACAATAAAATAGATGACGACTGACATACAGAATGGCTACTTGATTGGTAGATTGGTTGGTTGGTTGGCTGGCTGGCTGGCTGGCTGGCTGGCTGACTGACTGACGTTGATACCCTAGCTCCCAGGCAGACATACGTTGATACCCTAGCTCCCAGGCAGACATACGTTGATACCCTAGCTCCCAGGTAGACATACGTTGATATCCTAGCTCCCAGGCAGACATACGTCGATACCCTAGCTCCCAGGCAGACATACGTTGATACCCTAGCTCCCAGGTAGACATACATTGAAACCGTAGCTCCCAGGCAGACATACGTCGATACCCTAGCTCCCAGGCAGACATACGTCGATATCCTAGCTCCCAGGCAGACAAAGGTTGATACCCTAGCTCCCAGGCAGACATACGTCGATACCCTAGCTCCCAGATAGACATACGTTGATACCGTAGCTCCCAGGCACACATACGTCGATACCCTAGCTCCCAGGCAGACATACCTCGATACCCTAGCTCCCAGGTAGACATACGTTGATATCCTACCTCCCAGGTAGACATACGTCGATACCCTAGCTCCCAGGCAGACATACGTTGATACCCTAGCTCCCAGGTAGACATACGTCAATACCCTAGTTCCCAGGTAGACATACGTCGATACCCTATCTCCCAGGCAGACATACGTTGATACCCTAGCTCCCAGGTAGACATACATTGAAACCGTAGCTCCCAGGCAGACATACGTCGATACCCTAGCTCCCAGGCAGACATACGTCGATATCCTAGCTCCCAGGCAGACATAGGTTGATACCCTAGCTCCCAGGCAGACATACGTCGATACCCTAGCTCCCAGATAGACATACGTTGATACCGTAGCTCCCAGGCACACATACGTCGATACCCTAGCTCCCAGGCAGACATACCTCGATACCCTAGCTCCCAGGTAGACATACGTTGATATCCTACCTCCCAGGTAGACATACGTCGATACCCTAGCTCCCAGGCAGACATACGTTGATACCCTAGCTCCCAGGTAGACATACGTCAATACCGTAGCTCCCAGGTAGACATACGTTGATACCCTACCTCCCAGGTAGACATACGTCGATACCCTAGCTCCCAGGCAGACATGCAGGGACGAAACAGACACACAGACAGACAGGCAGGTATTTAGGCAGAAGCAAAACGAAAGCGGGAAGATGTGAAAGTACACTTAATGGAAAACAGGGGCAGGCGCAGAGATCGTCAGGCTGACAGCTAGACAAACAGGACACATATTGACAGGCAGACTGACAGCTAGACAAACAGGACACATATTAACAGGCAGACTGACAGCTAGACAAACAGGATACATATTGACAGGCAGACTGACAGCTAGACAAACAGGACACATATTGACAGGCAGACTGACAACTAGACAGACAGGAGACATATTGACAGGCAGACTGACAGCTAGACAGACAGGACACATATTGACAGGCAGACTGACAGCTGGACAGACAGGAGACATATCGACAGGCCGACTGACAACTAGACAGACAGGACACATATTGACAGGCAGACTGACAGCAGACAAATAGGAGATATATTGACAGGCAGACTGACCACTAGACAGACAGGAGACATATTGACAGGCAGACTGACTGCTAGACAGACAGGACACATATTGACAGGCCGACTGACAGCTAGACAGACAGGAGACATAGTGACAGGCAGACTGACAGCTAGACAGAGAGGAGACATAGTGACAGGCAGACTGACAGCTAGACAGAGAGGAGACATAGTGACAGGCAGACTGACATCTAGATAGAGAGGAGACATAGTGGCAGGCAGACTGACAGCTAGACAGAGAGGAGACATAGTGACAGGCAGACTGACAGCTAGACAGAGAGGAGACATAGTGACAGGCAGACTGACATCTAGATAGAGAGGAGACATAGTGACAGGCAGACTGACATCTAGATAGAGAGGAGACATAGTGGCAGGCAGACTGAGAGACATATAGGTAACCCGAGGATTTGCACAAAGGTTTTACTGGCTGTATCGATGTGACGCGCATACTCTAGCCTTGGGCGTATTTTTCAAATCGATTGAAGTTATATTTTACTTCTACCAGCAGAAATCTAAATATAACAAACGTTTTTGGGTTTAGGCGGTTTGATTTATCCGGTAGCGGCAGATCGGCTTATTGTGACGACATTCTAAAATATATCAATCATGTACCTGGACGATGGTACTGTCTCACTGGTTCACAAACTTCACAAAGACAAGTGACATTACGTCGATAGCGAAGACGAACGAACAACGCACGGACTCAGGTTATAGTCGCTACTGTACTCGCCCCCTGCGTGTAGCCGTCGGCGCCACGGCAGCGCAATTGCAGGATGTTCAGTTTCCGTAACTACTGGATGCGATACCGCGAAGCACGAAATATGCAGAATTTGTGATGTCATCGGACATCAAATATTTATTACGTCCTACCTGACAAGCACAAATCTACCGGTCAGGAGACTTGTCCTTTGATCGTTGCATCTGACGCACGGAACTGCATTGCTGTATCTTGTAGCGTCGGGGAGAAGATGTCAACTCCTCTGTGCACGGACATTCGCCGACATTGTCACCGTCTGAACGAACAGCCGCAGTCCGCCTGTTGCTCCGCCTTCTCCGCTAGGCTGCACCAGCGTCCGATACCGAGCGCTCCCAATAGGCGCGTATCCGCGGAAGACTTGCTGCCGGTTGCAAGAAGGGTCGAACCGCCAAAGTTGATACAGCAGTGTCTGTGTGAGGTGTACGCGCCGCTCGTAACAGAGCTAGCCACCTGCCGGCTAATGGAGACATTAGTTGGACGTATCCGATGGTGACAGAGAGGTGAGCACTCACCGTGTGTCTGCCGACGTAATGCTATTGGCGTCGACGGACGCGCACTCGCGATGCACTGCGCCGCCCGCGCATGCGCCGTCGCGTGTGCGGAAAACTAATTATAGAAGGTGGATAAATCGTTAATGACGGGCGCAGGCGAGGATGCGCACCGAGACAACGCCGCCGACTCGCCGTCGACACCGTGCAAGCAATGTTCACAACGTAAAACGTGTCAGCGACAGTGTTTACGTTGCCGACGGGCTGTTGTGATAGCGCGCTCAGTCTCCACGCCGACAGATGGACGTCGGCCAGACCGGGCTCCCGGCGTTCCTCATCACTCGCTTATTATTTTCGGGGTGACTCGCGGCTAAAGTCAATATTACACTGCATCATTTCACGTTTAATAATGCAGATCCCCGGTGCCTGAGGTTCTCCAGGTTGGTAGAGTGCCAACAAACCGTATTGCAGCCATTCAACCACCAACACAATGGCGAACGAAGCTTTGTTAACAACGTACATGCTGGATGCGTTTCCCCCAGCCACTTGATCTACCCCTCGATCCTTTTTGTTTGCCCTCCGTCTTCAACCCCCCAAGCTAGAAACTGGCGCATCAAATAACCTTTATTTATTTTATTTATTTATATACATGTGATCATTCCATACACTGGCACGGCTTCTCGACATACCTATCCCATCATGCACTGCCTGGGGTCACTGTCGCAAAATGTATCATATGTTGAACTATTCTGATAAACACAACCCTCTGGGTCAAAAAGACGTCCCCAATGACGACTCGAGACGAGGGGGGGTACCGGCTCAGTGACGTGTGGGACAGCCTGACTGCCGTGCCATCTGGCGAGAAGAATACCATAATTCAGTACAGAAAAAGACAACCAAGCGTTGTTGAAATGTTCCAAGTAAGTTAACTTGAATAGTTGTGTAAATAAAAACGTACGCTTTGTATTCGGTGTCAGATGTTGCGTCGTTGCGACACTATTAAAGCAGCATCTGCTCCTTTAATGCGTGAATGAAACATTCTGGTTAGCCAGGGGAAGACGATTATATAACTGCACCGACCTGAACACAACATCTAATTGAATATTCTGTCTTGTTAAGTAGTCAGTGAATAAACTGTCAGCCCAAGTCACGACATACTCACCAAGGGCAGTTGCTAAATATATACATACATCAATGCACATATCTATATTATAAGACCTTCAAATGTTAAACATTGAGGGTCATCCCGTACACGTTTTGCATTGTGAAACTAGTTCATATCATATCGCCAGACGTCGCCACATACACCTACGCTCGCAAAATGAATGGCTGTTAAGGTGGCCGACTACCTTGAAATCAAACTATGTGCGCATCGGTCTGCGCAGCGTAGTCGTAGCATGAAATCAATACAAAAGTTATACTCTCGATTGAACCTATGTAAAAAATACAACAGTAGATACAACTGATACATGTTTTTGTATGACAACCGAAAAAAGTATAATGTAAACGTAATACAAGTAGCGCCTTCTGGCGAATAACGTGTTTTGAAAATTCGTTGCAGAAAATTTAGCTCGGAACTCGTGTGATTCTAAGACAGCCCTTGGCTTGGTAATTTTGCTGCTGTTACTATGTCAGATATTTTAAACATTTGTACGGGAACCCCAGTCGTGACTTACTAAATTACATAAAATAATAAATTTTACCATTTTTTATGCGAGTTTGACATACTATGCTGAAGGGTTCTATAATATGAACATATCAAATTGCAATATTCCTACAAATGTTACAGTTGAATTGTAAATAAATTTTGTGTTACGACTGATTATGATCAGAGTACAGTATTTTGCTAAATTTGCTGTTGACGTAGCTGTTACTACGTCACAGATCCCACGAACTGACAACCAGGCCTACCTTGGAATTACCATCAACACGAAGTTATCGCGGCAGCCACATATCAACCTGGGGGGGGGTACTGCCATACCAAAGCGGTGGGGGTGTGCCGCCAGAGCCCCATGGAGCACATGGAGAGAAAGAGAAAAAATCAAGAAATTTAGGATCACCAAGAGAGAATTATTGAGCAATTTATATAATATCTATAAGTGTAAGGTGAGCCCGAGCGGAACGTTTTCATTGGGAAATTTCCTCTTCGATGAAAGAGAGAATTATCAGGTTTAATTGGGGCACAATGAGAGAAAATTTACATTTTTTCTTCGGAAAGAGAGAGAAAAATGCCCCAAAACAGGGGCATTTGCGCGGCACATACATGTATACCTCAGTATAGGGAGGGGTCAACGAGGTGGAAACAAAGCTAGAAAGATACTCGGCCTAATCAAGAGAACACAGCATGCGGCACCACCCCAAGCGAGGAAAACTGCATATGAACTACTTATCCAACCAACGTTTGAGTGTGCTACTTGCGCCTGGTCACACCACACCAAGCCTGGTCACCCCACACCAAGACAGATATTCAGAAAGTTGAACAAGTGCAGCGTTCAGCAGCTCGTTTTGTCACTGGTGGCTATTGGAGAACGTCAAGTGTCACTGCCATGTGCTAACCTCGTGTGGGATACATTGCATACTAGACGTTGCATCAGAGATGCCACTCTGTTTTATAAGATTCACCATGGACAAGTTCGCATCAGTTTGCCTACCATCATTGTAACAGCAGATGCTCGCACTAGACTCCACCACGAGTATAAACTCCAAACACTACCAGCCTCCTGCGTCATCTACCAGCACTCATTGTATGTTCGCTCTATTCCTGTGTGGAATTCCCTCACCCACGGCACCAGCGGCACCCACGGCACCAACGGCACCCACGGAACCAACGGCACCCACGGAACCAACGGCACCAACGACACCCACGGCACCCACGACACCCACGGCACCCACGGCACCAACGGCACCCACGGCACCCACGGCACCAACGGCACTCACGGCACCCACGGCACCAACGGCACCCACGGCACCAACGACAGAAACATTTCAGAAAGCTGCTCTCGAAGTTATTAAGTCACCGTAGACATCCATTTTAACACTGAACTGTCCACATTTATTGTACATACACACGTGTTAGATCACCCCACTTTGGGAGGTGAAGTTACAAACTGCAGGATAGTAAATTATTACTTTTTAGCAGTATATACTTGAAGACTTGAAGAAGTCATTACAACAAACTCTAAAGACCGTTGACCCAACCATTGCGTCGTGGTAGAAAGATTACCCAGTCTTCCGGGCTGCAATATCAGTATAAATGTCGCTCCTTCGAAAACGAAATCTCCAATCCAATCGCCGATCCTCCGAATAGCCTCTACCTAAGACACAGATGATGACGGTATATTTTGGTCGAGAGATTGATCGACGAAACGTATCCAACTACATCGTGATTAGTCTCGATTACCCGGGCTTCATGATGTGGCGCCACCGTTTGTCGCACACAAGATAGCACGGAGTCTCTTATTACTTACCATTGTGAAGACTTTCACTGGTTAATCAAAATCTAGGTAACCAATGAAACTGAATCTAAATATAGGCCTTGTCGCCAAAATAAATGAAGTAATCAGAAAAGTGGTGTCATCTGACAGTAATAATCAAACAATGTGTCTGGGAGCCTGTTCTCGGCGAGTTCACAAAGGCGAGCTAGAGTCGGGCTAAGCGAGATTACATTATATGGTGAGATCTCGTAATAGCCTCTCACTCGACCATAGCCTCGGTTATCCAGGTTCCGTGCTGTGGCGCCACTGTTTGTCGTACACACACTTAATGGAAATTAGGTATGCACCCAGATTCTGGGCGCATACATAATTAGCTAATTGCAATGTCATCCGGGCATTTGGATAATTCATAAAATAAGAGTAAACTTGTATCAATTCATACGATGCAGCTCGAATTAACTTTAAACTTTGATTATATTGACACAACTGTCTGGCTGAAAAGTTAAATCAGGCATAAATATTATTTGTGTAGCATCTCGTTACTGACGCTGATTGGCTGCTACACAAAATGGAGTGGGGACAGTGGGTAACAACGAGAATACGCCTCTGCGGCCAGACTCTCTTCTCGGCGAATTCACGAAGCCGAGCAAGATAGGCGAGAATACCTATTCGTAAACTCGCCGGTTGTGAGAGCGACAAACGGTGGCGCCACATCCCGGAACTTGGATAATCGACGCTAGGCTCGTTACAGCGGTGATGAATATAAGCAGTACCGCCATCTAGTAGCATGTCTGGAAACAAGTAAGCGTTATAGTTTACTAACAATGAACGTAGTGTTTCTACGTGGATGCAGCAAGAAAGTTCTCGATATTTAGGAACAACAATGTCGGAAAGGGTCTCAGATATTCTTAAGAAGCAGCTTTAAAGGCGGCTGGTAGTGCCAGTCAGTGGGGAGTCCGTGGTTGGCGATAGCGGCAGGTAGTGACAGTCAGTGGGGAGTCCGTGGTTGGTGACAGCGGCAGGTAGTGACAGTCAGTGGGAGTCCGTGGTTGGTGACAGCGACTGGTAGTGACAGTCAGTTGGAGTCCGTGGTTGGTGATAGCGGCAGGTAGTGACAGTCAGTGGGGAGTCCGTGGTTGGTGACAGCGACAGGTAGTGACAGTCAGTGGGGAGTCCGTGGTTGGTGATAGCGGCAGGTAGTGACAGTCAGTGGGGAGTCCGTGGTTGGTGACAGCGACAGGTAGTGACAGTCAGTGGGAGTCCGTGGTTGGTGACAGCGGCTGGTAGTGACAGTCAGTGGGAGTCCGCGGTTGGTGACAGCGGCAGGTAGTGACAGTCAGTGGGGAGTCCGTGGTTGGTGACAGCGGCAGGTAGTGACAGTCAGTGGGGAGTCCGTGGTTGGTGACAGCGGCTGGTAGTGACAGTCAGTGGGGAGTCCATGGTTGGTGACAGCGGCAGGTAGTGACAGTCAGTGGGGAGTCCGTGGTTGGTGACAGCGACTGGTAGTGACAGTCAGCGGGGAGTCCGTGGTTGGTGACAGCGGCAAGTAGTGACAGTCAGTGGGAGTCCGTGGTTGGTGACAGCGGCAAGTAGTGACAGTCAGTGGGAGTCCGTGGTTGGTGACAGCGGCAGGTAGTGACAGTCAGTGGGGAGTCCGTGGTTGGTGACAGCGACAGGTAGTGACAGTCAGTGGGGAGTCCGTGGTTGGTGACAGCGGCTGGTAGTGACAGTCAGTGGGGAGTCCGTGGTTGGTGACAGCGACAGGTAGTGACAGTCAGTGGGGAGTCCGTGGTTGGTGACAGCGGCTGGTAGTGACAGTCAGTGGGGAGTCCGTGGTTGGTGACAGCGGCTGGTAGTGACAGTCAGTGGGGAGTCCGTGGTTGGTGACAGCGGCAGGTAGTGACAGTCAGTGGGGAGTCCGTGGTTGGTGACAGCGGCAAGTAGTGACAGTCAGTGGGAGTCCGTGGTTGGTGACAGCGGCAGGTAGTGACAGTCAGTGGGAGTCCGTGGTTGGTGACAGCGGCTGGTAGTGACAGTCAGTGGGGAGTCCGTGGTTGGTGACAGCGACAGGTTGTGACAGTCAGTGGGGACTCCGTGGTTGGTGACAGCGGCTGGTAGTGACAGTCAGTGGGGAGTCCGTGGTTGGTGACAGCGGCTGGTAGTGACAGTCAGTGGGGAGTCCGTGGTTGGTGACAGCGGCTGGTAGTGACAGTCAGTGGGAGTCCGTGGTTGGTGACAGCGGCTGGTAGTGACAGTCAGTGGGAGTCCGTGGTTGGTGACAGCGGCTGGTAGTGACAGTCAGTGGGAGTCCGTGGTTGGTGACAGCGGCTGGTAGTGACAGTCAGTGGGGAGTCCGTGGTTGGTGACAGCGACTGGTAGTGACAGTCAGTGGGAGTCCGCGGTTGGTGACAGCGGCTGGTAGTGACAGTCAGTGGGAGTCCGTGGTTGGTGACAGCGGCAGGTAGTGACAGTCAGTGGGGAGTCCGTGGTTGGTGACAGCGGCAGGTAGTGACAGTCAGTGGGGAGTCCGTGGTTGGTGACAGCGACAGGTAGTGACAGTCAGTGGGGAGTCCGTGGTTGGTGACAGCGGCTGGTAGTGAAAGTCAGTGGGGAGTCCGTGGTTGGTGACAGCGACTGGTAGTGACAGTCAGTGGGGAGTCCGTGGTTGGTGACAGCGGCTGGTAGTGACAGTCAGTGGGGAGTCCGTGGTTGGTGACAGCGACTGGTAGTGACAGTCAGTGGGAGTCCGTGGTTGGTGACAGCGGCTGGTAGTGACAGTCAGTGGGGAGTCCGTGGTTGGTGACAGCGGCTGGTAGTGACAGTCAGTGGGGAGTCCGTGGTTGGTGACAGCGGCAGGTAGTGACAGTCAGTGGGGAGTCCGTGGTTGGTGACAGCGGCTGGTAGTGACAGTCAGTGGGGAGTCCGTGGTTGGTGACAGCGACAGGTAGTGACAGTCAGTGGGGAGTCCGTGGTTGGTGACAGCGGCAAGTAGTGACAGTCAGTGGGGAGTCCGTGGTTGGTGACAGCGGCTGGTAGTGACAGTCAGTGGGGAGTCCGTGGTTGGTGACAGCGGCAGGTAGTGACAGTCAGTGGGGAGTCCGTGGTTGGTGACAGCGGCTGGTAGTGACAGTCAGTGGGGAGTCCGTGGTTGGTGACAGCGACAGGTAGTGACAGTCAGTGGGGAGTCCGTGGTTGGTGACAGCGGCAAGTAGTGACAGTCAGTGGGAGTCCGTGGTTGGTGACAGCGGCAGGTAGTGACAGTCAGTGGGAGTCCGTGGTTGGTGACAGCGGCTGGTAGTGACAGTCAGTGGGGAGTCCGTGGTTGGTGACAGCGGCAGGTAGTGACAGTCAGTGGGAGTCCGTGGTTGGTGACAGCGGCTGGTAGTGACAGTCAGTGGGGAGTCCGTGGTTGGTGACAGCGACAGGTAGTGACAGTCAGTGGGGAGTCCGTGGTTGGTGACAGCGGCTGGTAGTGACAGTCAGTGGGGAGTCCGTGGTTGGTGACAGCGGCTGGTAGTGACAGTCAGTGGGAGTCCGTGGTTGGTGACAGCGACAGGTAGTGACAGTCAGTGGGAGTCCGTGGTTGGTGACAGCCTACAGACGTCACAGACTGGATGTCTGTAGGCCTACAGAAGTCACAGACTGGATGTCTGTAGGCCTACAGACGTCACAGACTGGATGTCTGTAGGCCTACAGACGTCACAGACTGGATGTCTGTAGGCCTACAGACGTCACAGACTGGATGTCTGTAGGCCTACAGACGTCACAGACTGGATGTCTGTAGGCCTACAGACGTCACAGACTGGATGCCTGTAGGCCTACAGACGTCACAGACTGGATGTCTGTAGGCCTACAGACGTCACAGACTGGATGTTTGTAGGCCTACAGACGTCACAGACTGGATGCCTGTAGGCCTACTAATTCCCGCAGAGGATGCCAATTTTTAGAACAAATTACCTGATGATTTGTAAGAGTTCGCTGTGCTAATGAGCTTAAAACAGAAGACGCAGATATCTGGTGAGGTACACACTGATTAAAACATGTGTGGTCTTTAGAAAGGCCAATTACTTCTTAGTCCACGTGCAAGCTGAATATTGTTGATTTATATGACAATCTTGTGTATTGTAGATACAACAGGGCAGTGCACTAAATGTTGACGGTTACGGAGTATGGCCATGAAAACAATTCGACAGCAAAATAACGTTTTTTTATTTATTTTAGGTAACCAAATCGCACCCAGTACTCTTGTTGGCAATAGGCTTTTTTCAGTTTCTCTTAGGGATATCATAAAAAGTCAACATAAGCAAAATTGTCTGCCAACGGTAGCTACCCAGTCTCCTCGTTAACTTCACACAGTGCCATTTATGAAATCGAAGCACTGTCCGATATCGCAGAATATTTAGGATCGTTATTAGTATCCACCAGGCGTGTTCGTCTTAGCAATCGGCATATTTACATTCAATGTTCACTCCTGCTAGAAAGCCCAGACAGCTTCGATCATTAAGTTCTGATCTACGTTTTGTTCCTACAGTTGAAACTAACATTGGAACTAAGCTTAGGGCTTAGGGCTTAGGACTTAGGACTTAGGGACCCACTTCCTGTTAGTGTTTGGTCAGCAGGAAACATAACAACAATTCGCCATCATCTGAAAGCTTATTTTTTCGATCTTGTTTACTCTTCTTAGCTCCAAGGCTCCCTGTGCCTCTTTATGTTGACTCTTCTTAGCTCCAAGGCTCCCGGTGCCTCAATATGTTTACTCATCTTAGCTCCAAGTATCCCTGTGCCTCTTTATGTTGACTCTTCTTAGCTCCAAGGCTCCCTGTGCCTCTTTATGTTTACTCTTCTTAGCTCCAAGGCTCCCTGTGCCTCTTTATGTTGACTCTTCTTAGCTCCAAGGCTCCCTGTGCCTCTTTATGTTGACTCTTCTTAACTCCAAGGCTCCCTGTGCCTCATTATGTTTACTCTTCTTAGCTCCAAGTATCCCTGTGCCTCTTTATGTTTACTCTTCTTAGCTCCAAGGCTCCCTGTGCCTCTTTATGTTTACTCTTCTTAGCTCCAAGGCTCCCTGTGCCTCATTATGTTTACTCTTCTTAGCTCCAAGTATCCCTGTGCCTCTTTATGTTTACTCTTCTTAGCTCCAAGTATCCCTGTGCCTCTTTATGTTTACTCTTCTTAGCTCCAAGGCTCCCTGTGCCTCAATATGTTTACTCTTCTTAGCTCCAAGGCTCCCTGTGCCTCAATATGTTTACTCTTCTTAGCTCCAAGTATCCCTGTGCCTCTTTATGTTTACTCTTCTTAGCTCCAAGGCTCCCTGTGCCTCTTTATGTTTACTCTTCTTAGCTCCAAGTATCCCTGTGCCTCTTTATGTTTACTCTTCTTAGCTCCAAGTATCCCTGTGCCTCTTTATGTTTACTCTTCTTAGCTCCAAGGCTCCCTGTGCCTCAATATGTTTATTCTTCTTAGCTCCAAGGCTCCCTGTGCCTCAATATGTTTACTCTTCTTAGCTCCAAGTATCCCTGTGCCTCTTTATGTTTACTCTTCTTAGCTCCAAGGCTCCCTGTGCCTCTTTATGTTGACTCTTCTTAGCTCCAAAGCTCCCGGTGCCTCAATATGTTTACTCTTCTTAGCTCCAAGGCTCCCTGTGCCTCATTATGTTTACTCTTCTTAGCTCCAAGTATCCCTGTGCCTCTTTATGTTTACTCTTCTTAGCTCCAAGGCTCCCTGTGCCTCTTTATGTTTACTCTTCTTAGCTCCAAGTATCCCTGTGCCTCTTTATGTTTACTCTTCTTAGCTCCAAGGCTCCCTGTTCCTCAATATGTTTACTCTTCTTAGCTCCAAGGCTCCCTGTGCCTCTTTATGTTGACTCTTCTTAGCTCCAAGGCTCCCTGTGCCTCTTTATGTTGACTCTTCTTAACTCCAAGGCTCCCTGTGCCTCATTATGTTTACTCTTCTTAGCTCCAAGTATCCCTGTGCCTCTTTATGTTTACTCTTCTTAGCTCCAAGGCTCCCTGTGCCTCTTTATGTTTACTCTTCTTAGCTCCAGGGCTCCCTGTGCCTCATTATGTTTACTCTTCTTAGCTCCAAGTATCCCTGTGCCTCTTTATGTTTACTCTTCTTAGCTCCAAGGCTCCCTGTGCCTCTTTATGTTGACTCTTCTTAGCTCCAAGGCTCCCTGTGCCTCAATATGTTTACTCTTCTTAGCTCCAAGGCTCCCTGTGCCTCAATATGTTTACTCTTCTTAGCTCCAAGGCTCCCTGTGCCTCTTTATGTTGACTCTTCTTAGCTCCAAGGCTCCCTGTTCCTCAATATGTTGACTCTTCTTAGCTCCAAGGCTCCCTGTGCCTCAATATGTTTACTCTTCTTAGCTCCAAGGCTCCCTGTGCCTCTTTATGTTGACTCTTCTTAGCTCCAAGGCTCCCTGTTCCTCAATATGTTTACTCTTCTTAGCTCCAAGGCTCCCTGTGCCTCTTTATGTTGACTCTTCTTAGCTCCAAGGCTCCCTGTGCCTCTTTATGTTGACTCTTCTTAGCTCCAAGGCTCCCTGTGCCTCAATATGTTTACTCTTCTTAGCTCCAAGGCTCCCTGTACCTCTTTATGTTGACTCTTCTTAGCTCCCAGGCTCCCTGTGCCTCAATATGTTTACTCTTCTTAGCTCCAAGGCTCCCTGTGCCTCAATATGTTTACTCTTCTTAGCTCCAAGGCTCCCTGTGCCTCTTTATGTTGACTCTTCTTAGCTCCAAGGCTCCCTGTTCCTCAATATGTTTACTCTTCTTAGCTCCAAGTATCCCTGTGCCTCTTTATGTTTACTCTTCTTAGCTCCAAGGCTCCCTGTGCCTCTTTATGTTGACTCTTCTTAGCTCCAAGGCTCCCTGTGCCTCAATATGTTTACTCTTCTTAGCTCCAAGGCTCCCTGTGCCTCAATATGTTTACTCTTCTTAGCTCCAAGGCTCCCTGTGCCTCTTTATGTTGACTCTTCTTAGCTCCAAGGCTCCCTGTTCCTCAATATGTTGACTCTTCTTAGCTCCAAGGCTCCCTGTGCCTCAATATGTTTACTCTTCTTAGCTCCAAGGCTCCCTGTGCCTCTTTATGTTGACTCTTCTTAGCTCCAAGGCTCCCTGTTCCTCAATATGTTTACTCTTCTTAGCTCCAAGGCTCCCTGTGCCTCAATATGTTTACTCTTCTTAGCTCCAAGGCTCCCTGTGCCTCTTTATGTTGACTCTTCTTAGCTCCAAGGCTCCCTGTGCCTCTTTATGTTGACTCTTCTTAGCTCCAAGGCTCCCTGTGCCTCAATATGTTTACTCTTCTTAGCTCCAAGGCTCCCTGTGCCTCTTTATGTTGACTCTTCTTAGCTCCAAGGCTCCCTGTGCCTCAATATGTTTACTCTTCTTAGCTCCAAGGCTCCCTGTGCCTCAATATGTTTACTCTTCTTAGCTCCAAGGCTCCCTGTGCCTCTTTATGTTGACTCTTCTTAGCTCCAAGGCTCCCTGTTCCTCAATATGTTTACTCTTCTTAGCTCCAAGGCTCCCTGTGCCTCTTTATGTTGACTCTTCTTAGCTCCAAGGCTCCATGTTCCTCAATATGTTTACTCTTCTTAGCTGCAAGGCTCCCTGTGCCTCGATTTTACTATTGTCCAACCATTTTGTTTTGACGCGCTCTGAGTTTGGGTTCCAGAGGATGTTTGGAGCAATTGAAATTTACGTATTGTATTTCTTCTAATATGGGGGAGACCGGGCTAGTTTTTACAATTTTCAGTTACAGTCACTTTTTGTGAAACGCATGTTAGATGCATTATTCCTGTCAACGTATACATTAAATGTATTATTCATGTTAATAAAATGTACCATTCCATTGATATTCAGTATTGTTATTAGGTAGATATGTGAAGTATCCCAGGCGCGGTCGACTGTAAAAACTAGCTCCGTAAGTGGGGCAAGTTGTTACATCATACAGGGCATGTTGTTACATCATACGGGGCACGTTATTACATCATACGGGGCACGTTGTTACATCACCCGGGGCACGTTGTTACATCATACGGGGTACGTTATTTCAGCAAAGAACGTGTGGATCACACAACAAGTGTCACTCGTACATGTTACTGTTATTACATTAATTGGATTATTCACAGTGTGCATAACAATGTAGGCGTTCACAGCTTCGTATATTAAGCTATTAATTTTTAGTTACGAAAGTGCACTCATTCCCCGGATTCTTACATAACGATCAATTGTGAATGAAACAAATTATTGAATGGAGTATGAAATAGTGAATGACAATACATATATGTAATGCGACTTCTATTTGACTGAATGATACACATTCAGGCACAAGCGCAAGCACATCCACATTCCAATGTATCGTGCAATATTTATTATTTTTTCGAATAGGACTGTGCTATAAAAAATAACAAGATTTAACAAGATTGTCATCCATGACAAAACACCGATATGGCAAGTGGACAAGGAAGCCATTGGCTTATCGAGAATCCTACAATGTTTTATCTATGTGCAATTCGCCTTTCTGAGATATTTGTTAATTCTGTTTGACGCGGCTGTCATTTACAGTACTGGTCATAAACCAGTACCCTAAACTTCTCAAGTGAAATAAAGTGTTTACACGTCGTGGTTAAAAACATTCTGTTCTTTCATTCATTGTCAGCACACAAGTAGCTGGCTGAGTCATCGGTATGAGTCGTCCGAACATTGTTACAGTTGTAACAATTTGCCCCAAATACCATTGTAACAATTTGCCCCAAACACATTTTTTGCAGTTGAAAGCACGTGGACGATAACAAATCGTGAATTTCAGTTTAATTTTGATGTTGTACTATATAGTAGACATGTTTCAAGGCCACACCTTGTTAATTTCGTCTTGTTAACTCAAAATTTGTGGACACTGTGTCTGCCGGTGGACTTCGTAAAACGACTCTGTGACAACTTGCTCCTGTACACAACTAGCCCCGGTCTCCCCTACATGGCTCATCATTATTATATCATCAAAGCGTATAATGATCTACATTTTATTCGCGTAAAAAAGGATCGAGTCTTAGCTTGAGATTGACGAAGCAACAATGACGATTTAATGAAGAGATTGGGCAGTTGTTATTGGGCAGTTGTTATTGTATCGATGACAGATCCTAGTTCATTAGACCGGTTCGCAGAGATCTTTTTTGAACTAGCAGTGATTCAGTGAAACCATAATTTGTCGCAACAGCTATATCATTTGTCGCCGCGACATTTGTATAATGATTCAGACAGTGGTGGGTTGCGCAGCATTTTCAGAATGACACGTACGAATATGAAGCTGATTAGATCTGTGCAAAGATTATGGCAGCCTCAGTCGGCTCTGTGCGCTGTAACTTGATTTAGTGGTGGGCCTAGTCGATATGCCACTTAATAAGTATGTAACGAATCGCTAGCTGAGGAGCAATCCATTGAAAGGGAACAAAACCATAGGATGGTCGTAGACACCATTCCATCATTGTGTTTGTAGCACTCCCCAGCAAATGTCAGCCTCTTTTACAGTACCCTGTCTCTGACTTTACTCATTGTGCCGTACAGCTCTCTATGTTTGTCATATGTTGCTGCCAGGAATGCTGAAAGTGGTTCGCAGCATTCTTGTTGTTTTTGGAGTGTTTTTGATATTTCCACGATTCACGTCCACAGAGGAGCACAGGTGGGGGGTGCAGCAAAGCTTGCTAAGTTGATTGGATGCTCTCCATGCTAGTGTCTTCGTGGCCTTCGTGCGTTTTGTTGTTGTGCTAAGCCAGGAACCGAGGTAGGGTAACCTGGGACAAAACGGCCCCTGGAGATAAGACGCCCCCACCACCACCACGTCCGCAAAATATAAAACTCTGAATGTCCCCAAATTTGGTGCAAAACTTCGGATACCCAACCCGAAAGCTCAACAACACGAGACAGGCGTAATTAAATCAGTGGTCACAATGTACCAACTGTATTACACATGACCAACTGTGTTTATTACACTTAATATAATATGAACATTGCATGATTTACGCTCTGCTAGCCTCTTGACTGTAATTACGATGGAACATTACTAAACCAATATTACATTATGTATGAATTGCAAGGTATGTATTGTATGTTATCTCTCATTTAAGTGTAACTACCATAACGACCTGATATATCACTATCATAACATTTGTATATATATATATATATATATATATATATATATATATATATATATATATATATATATATATATGCATTTTTATTTAAGCGAAAACCACGAGGGAGGTTATAGACCGTGTTGCCCAAGGCACAGGACCATCTTGCCCAATTCCTGGGGCAAGACGGCTTTTTGGGCATTCTTGCTATTTTTAAATGCAACTTAGCTAGGTTACTTATTTACTGAAAATAGTTTTCCAATGAGTAACACACATATCTGTCCATAATTTGACAGTTTCCCTGGGGGAGCCGCGCTACCCCAGGTTACCCTATTTAAAGTCAGACAGCCAACCGGGCAATAACAGAATGCCGTTGTTGTCAATGTCGGAAGCTATTGTCTTTTCTTTCTCCTCTACGTGAATATTTGTCGGTGACTATTTGATCGAATCCACGCAGACACGGTGGATCAAAACTGGCGAGTCACGCGATTGGATCTCTTTATCATTCCTTTACTGCGCAGCGCCGCTTTAACTCAGCATCAGAAATACTTCTCTTATCAGTTTTTCTCTGTGTTTTTACGGCAACAACCTATTTTCATTTGTATCAATGACTATTTCTTGCCACTCTGCTAGACAAGTCATACCACTCAAATCTCCTAGCGTGTCTTTGCATCGTTTACACTAGGGGCGGGTCTAGGCTTGTTGGGGGGGGGTCTCAGTCACTCGCAGTCATATGTCTTTCTACCTACGAACCGGGCAGGGGGAGACGGCACGATACGTGTCTTTCTACTTACAGAAGGGTTACTATAAGCTGGCTGCTAACACTTCTTACAGAAGGGTTACTATAAGCTGGCTGCTAATACTTCAGTATTTACATTGACACTAGTTCCGAAGTAGGCCTATATACGTTGTCCTTTACCGTAATATTTGCCACGGACACAGGAGGGTCTAAGACCCCCATCCATAGTCTACGGGAGTCTGGAGACCCCTAAGACCCCCTGAATCCGCTGCTGTACACGGTCCTCAGAGATCACATGTTTTATTTGACAGTCTCGAATACGTGATAGTCATTGGATTCTTTGTGCCGTCCTGTCTCATTGGATGGCCCACATATCGCTGTTGAGATGTCACAGTGCACCTCTGCACACTGGAGAACGGATGGAAATCTGTTCAAACTGCGCTGTTTCAAATCTCCAGTCAACATGTATAAGATCTTTACGGAGACGTTTTACTGATGAGTAGGCGCAATGCACAGTTGGGTGTACAGAGTATTCTGGGTGCTTGTGTTCGACTGCCTCCTACAGATATGGATTGACAAGCGGCATTACCAAACCTCCTCCAGGGAAACCATTCCATAGACCTGACCCGCGAGTAATTACCTGACTCTGACTTCCTGGATCTGTCCTGGGTGCAAGCGAATGATACGATAACCGAGCTGCACTCTGCTTCTACAGGTTGCGACCACAGCTCTCGGCATGAGTTTCAATCAGTGCAAATA
>BSQZ01000007.1:2187500-2222500 GCA_033239005.1 Lamellibrachia satsuma
GCATAAAAAACACAATATCTCGATTATAGTTAGATATAATTGTCTCTATGGTGCGCGGAGGGCTTCTGGAGAATTAATCGGGAACCTGGTTAAAGTTTCTCTAGGCTTGGGTAAAATCAGGTCCTGTAAAAATCAGCAAAATTGTTCAGTTCACAGGACCTGATGTCCTTTGACGCTTGGAGACTTTTAGCGTAGACTGTTGGTGTACCATGTTCTGAAAGAAAAACCTGTGTATAAATGTATACTGTATTTTATTCAGTATTATGTATCTCATTCTGTTGATACTGCCTTGTAAATAAATGTTTCAAAACTATATATATGTGTGTGTGTGTGTGTGTGTGTGTGTGTGTGTGTGTGTGTGTGTGTGTGTGTGTGTGTGTGTGTGTGTGTGTGTGTGTGTGTGTGTGTGTGTGTGTGTGTGTGTGTGTGTGTGTGTGTGTGTGTGTGTGTGTGTGTGTGTGTGTGTGTGTACACACACACTGTGTTTATATATATATATATATATATATATATATATATATATATATATATATATATATATATACATATATATATATATATATAGCGCAGTTGAGGTATGTAACGGGGATGTACAGTTGAGGTATGTATCGGGGGTGTATTATATAAAAATTCTGTCTAAAATGTTATAACAAAATGTTTGACAGTATTTTTTCTAAATGACCACTTTTTGCATGTCCGTCGTCACCAGTTTATAATGGTGACGATGTTTATAGACAAACGATCCCGTCACACAGAAAACGATCCCTTCATACAGGGCTAAAGAAGGAATTCTAAAATACATGATAGGGCTAAACAAGAAAATATGGTATGTTAAAGTTCAAACGTGTGGAATAGGGTTTTAAGTGAGTGTCCAGCGTCACTGACGGAAAGACCAACCTGCAGAGTATTTACTCAATAAACACGGTTGAGAGCACAACATACAGTGACCCACAGGAGCTACAGTGGTCATCTACATGTTGCTCTTCCTATACATGAAAGTAATGCACACATACTTTAGTAAGAAAAATACTTTTCCAAACAAAACGTGGTGACATTGGCCACTCACTGGTCATTGGTAAAAAGAAGTTGGAAGGTATATTTTGGGAAATGTGGCCTTCAAACTCGGTGGTGACACTGGACATGTGGTGACGCTGGACATGTGGTGACACTAGACATGTGGTGACGCTGGACATGTGGTGACACTAGACATGTGGTGACACTGGACATGTGGTGACGCTGGACATGTGGTGACGCTGGACATGTGGTGACACTAGACATGTGGTGACGCTGGACATGTGGTGACACTGGACATGTGGTGACGCTGGACATGTGGTGACGCTGGACATGTGGTGACACTAGACATGTGGTGACGCTGGACATGTGGTGACACTAGACATGTGGTGACGCTGGACATGTGGTGACACTAGACATGTGGTGACGCTTGGACATGTGGTGACACTAGACATGTGGTGACGTTGGACATGTGGTGACGCTGGACATGTGGTGACGCTGGACATGTGGTGACACTAGACATGTGGTGACATTGAACATGTGGTGACGTTGGACATGTGGTGACACTAGACATGTGGTGACGCTGGACATGTGGTGACGTTGGTCATGTAGTGACGATGGACATGTGGTGACACTAGACATGTGGTGACGTTGGACATGTGGTGACGTTGGACATGTGGTGACGCTGGACATGTGGTGACGTTGGAAAATGTGGTGACGCTGGACATGTGGTGACGTTGGACATGTGGTGACGCTGGACATGTGGTGACGTTGGTCATGTGGTGACGCTGGACATGTGGTGACACTAGACATGTGGTGACGTTGGACATGTGGTGACACTAGACATGTGGTGACGTTGGACATATGGTGACGCTGGACATATGGTGACGTTGGTCATGTGGTGACATTGAACATGTGGTGACGTTGGACGTGTGGTGACGTTGGACATGTGGTGACGTTGGACATGTGGTGACACTAGACATGTGGTGACGCTGGACATGTGGTGACTTTGGTCATGTGGTGACGTTGGACATGTGGTGACGTTGGACATGTGGTGACGTTGGACATGTGGTGACACTAGACATGTGGTGACAATGGACATGTGGTGACATTGAACATGTGGTGACGTTGGACATGTGGTGACGTTGGACATGTGGTGACGTTGGACATGTGGTGACGTTGGACATGTGGTGACACTAGACATGTGGTGACACTAGACATGTGGTGACATTGAACATGTGGTGACGTTGGACATGTGGTGACGTTGGACATGTGGTGACGTTGGACATGTGGTGACGTTGGACATGTGGTGACGTTGGACATGTGGTGACACTAGACATGTGGTGACGTTGGACATGTGGTGACGTTGGACATGTGGTGACACTAGACATGTGGTGACGTTGGACATGTGGTGACGTTGGACATGTGGTGACGCTGGACATGTGGTGACACTAGACATGTGGTGACACTAGACATGTGGTGACACTAGACATGTGGTGACGTTGGACATGTGGTGACACTAGACATGTGGTGACGTTGGACATGTGGTGACACTAGACATGTGGTGACACTAGACATGTGGTGACACTAGACATGTGGTGACACTAGACATGTGGTGACGTTGGACATGCAGTTAGAGGAAGGTGCATTCTAAAATGTACTCATTACTTTTATATTAAAAGACATACAAGACAAGACAACACATATTGATAGACCATTATTTCAAGGGTTACCCTTCATAAGTTATGTTATAAGTTCTTACATTCTGAATTCATAGTTTTATAACCTCAATGACAGCATTTTTCCTTGCCTATTTCCTTCAATGAAACCCTCGTCGTGAATATTAATTTACCTCAACTACATCCACCAGTAGCACTATGGTCATGTGCTGGTGCTATCACATCCACCTGTAGCACTATGGTCATGTGCTGGTGCTATCTCATCCACCAGTAGCATTATGGTCATGTGCTGGTGCTATCACATCGACTGCTGACTTCCCAAGAAACAGATACAATATGCCCCAAAGAAGGTCAACGGTTTAAGGAAGGAGACGAAGAGTGTCTGGGCTTTCGAGAAATAGTTGCAGTGCAACACAGACAATCAAGAAGAAGGAGCATGACAGACAGGACCGACATTACTCCCACTAACAACGTTCTACCAATGTCAGTACAATCAAGAAGAAGGAGCATGTCATACAGGACCGACATTACTCCCACTGACAACGGTCTACCAATGTCAGTACAATCAGGAAGAGGGAGCATGTCATACAGGACCGACATTACTCCCACTAACAACGTTCTACCAATGTCAGTACAATCAGGAAGAGGGAGCATGTCATACAGGACCGACATTACTCCCACTAACAACGTTCTACCAATGTCAGTACAATCAGGAAGAGGGAGCATGTCATACAGGACCGACATTACTCCCACTAACAACGTTCTACCAATGTCAGTACAATCAGGAAGAGGGAGCATGTCATACAGGACCGACATTACTCCCACTAACAACGTTCAACCAATGTCAGTACAATCAGGAAGAGGGAGCATGTCATACAGGACCGACACTACTCCCACTAACAACGTTCTACCAATGTCAGTACAATCAGGAAGAGGGAGCATGTCATACAGGACCGACACTACTCCCACTAACAACGTTCTACCAATGTCAGTACAATCAGGAAGAGGGAGCATGTCATACAGGACCGACACTACTCCCACTAACAACGTTCTACCAATGTCAGTACAATCAGGAAGAGGGAGCATGTCATACAGGACCGACACTACTCCCACTAACAACGTTCTACCAATGTCAGTACAATCAGGAAGAGGGAGCATGTCATACAGGACCGACACTACTCCCACTAACAACGTTCTACCAATGTCAGTACAATCAGGAAGAGGGAGCATGTCATACAGGACCGACACTACTCCCACTAACAACGTTCAACCAATGTCAGTACAATCAGGAAGAGGGAGCATGTCATACAGGACCGACATTACTACCACTAACAACGTTCTGCCAATGTCAGTACAATCAGGAAGAGGGAGCATGTCATACAGGACCGACACTACTCCCACTAACAACGTTCTACCAATGTCAGTACAACCAGGAAGAAGGAGCATGACAGACAGGACCGACACTACTCCCACTCACAACGTTCTACCAATGTCAGTACAATCAAGAAGAGGGAGCATGTCATACAGGACCGACATTACTCCCACTGACAACGGTCTACCAATGTCAGTACAATCAGGAAGAGGGAGCATGTCATACAGGACCGACATTACTCCCACTAACAACGTTCTACCAATGTCAGTACAATCAGGAAGAGGGAGCATGCCATACAGGACCGACATTACTCCCACTAACAACGTTCTACCAATGTCAGTACAATCAGGAAGAGGGAGCATGTCATACAGGACCGACACTACTCCCACTAACAACGTTCTATCAATGTCAGTACAACCAGGAAGAAGGAGCATGACAGACAGGACCGACATTACTCCCACTAACAACGTTCTACCAATGTCAGTACAATCAGGAAGAGGGAGCATGTCATACAGGACCGACACTACTCCCACTAACAACGTTCTACCAATGTCAATACAATCAGGAAGAGGGAGCATGTCATCATACAGGACCGACATTACTCCCACTAACAACGTTCTACCAATGTCAGTACAATCAGGAAGGAGCATGACAAACAGGACCGACATTACTCCCACTAACAACGTGTCTGGGCTTTCGAGAAATAGTTGCAGTGCAACACAGACAATCAGGAAGAAGGAGCATGACAGACAGAACTGATATTACTCCCACTAACAACGTCCTGTCAATGTCAGTACGCCATGTTGACGTGATACTGAGGACGGACGGACAGAGCCCTGCAAAACACATGAAATGAGAAAGTGCCTCGCTGCGCATGAATAACTTGTCATGGAAACGTTATTTAAGTCTCTTTATGGTGTGTTCTTGAAAAAATGCGCTGCACTTTTAATTATCATTAATATTATTTTAAAAGTGCTTGTTAGTGCTCTACAAATAATGTGTTTCGCGTGAAAATTGTTCGGAAGTTTCCATTTTTCACTACCTATTTCGTGCCATGCAGAGTAAATCAAATATAACTTCGTTGTTTTTAATAAAAAATATTGATATGACCCCTTTATGTGTTGATTCGGCTTCGTGGTTCTGATGCAAGTTTAGTATTATCATTATCGTTCTGCCTACGCGCCATATTGAAAACTAATGAAAACACGGCAAATGCTGCTATTCGTAGCAATTCCGATCGCTAACATTGCCCTAAAAGACAATATTTTACAATCGCATGTGCCATTTGTGCATCTAAAGTGATGTAGTATGATATAAAGAACGTACTGCGATAGTTTAACTGAGGCAAGAGTAAAACACAAAGCCGTAATAATAAAGGCCCGGAATATGCAAGATTACCAGGCAGGCTGTCGAATAGTGTCACAACGGGGAACAGATGGGAGCATAGTGACGTACACGCACAGGAACAGTGTCACAACGGGGAACAGATGGGAGCGTACTGACGTACACGCACAGGAACAGTGTCACAACGGGGAACAGATGGGAGCGTAGTGACGTACACGCACAGGAACAGTGTCACAACGGGGAACAGATGGGAGCATAGTGACGTACACGCACAGGAACAGTGTCACAACGGGGGGCAGGTGGGAGCATAGTGACGTACACGCACAGGAACAGTGTCACAACGGGGAACAGGTGGGAGCGCAGTGACGTACACGCACAGGAACAGTGTCACAACGGGGAACAGGTGGGAGCGTAGTGACGTACACGCACATGAACAGTGTCACAACGGGGAACAGGTGGGAACGTAGTGACGTACACGCACAGGAACAGTGTCACAACGGGGAACAGATGGGAGCGTAGTGACGTACACGCACAGGAACAGTGTCACAACGGGGAACAGGTGGGAACGTAGTGACGTACACGCACAGGAACAGTGTCACAACGGGGAACAGACGGGAACGTAGTGAGGTACACGCACAGGAACAGTGTCACAACGGGGAACAGACGGGAACGTAGTGACGTACACGCACAGGAACAGTGTCACAACGGGGAACAGACGGGAACGTAGTGACGTACACGCACAGGAACAGTGTCACAACGGGGAACAGACGGGAACGTAGTGACGTACACGCACAGGAACAGTGTCACAACGGGGAACAGACGGGAGCGTAGTGACGTACACGCACAGGAACAGTCTCACAACGGGGGACAGACGGGAGCGTAGTGACGTACACGCACAGGAACAGTGTCACAACGGGGGACAGACGGGAGCGTAGTGAGGTACACGCACAGGAACAGTGTCACAACGGGGAACAGACGGGAGCGTAGTGACGTACACGCACAGGAACAGTGTCACAACGGGGGACAGACGGGAGCGTAGTGAGGTACACGCACAGGAACAGTGTCACAACGGGGGACAGACGGGAGCGTAGTGAGGTACACGCACAGGAACAGTGTCACAACGGGGGACAGACGGGAGCGTAGTGACGTACACGCACAGGAACAGTGTCACAACGGGGAACAGACGGGAGCGTAGTGACGTACACGCACAGGAACAGTGTCACAACGGGGAACAGACGGGAGCGTAGTGAGGTACACGCACAGGAACAGTGTCACAACGGGGAACAGACGGGAGCCTAGTGACGTACACGCACAGGAACAGTGTCACAACGGGGGCAACACTTGCCATTTGAAGCAAGCGGTAAGAATGATAGAGAGTCGTTAATATACACAATTTATAATTATTTCTAACTGGTTTTGCCTTAGCCGTAGGTTTGCTGTTATTCCGTCAACTTGCTCCAATGTGAAAGTCAGCTTGCCTTAGGTGTGGGTTGATATGGCGAATGTTGTGTAATTAATATAACAAATAATGAATCTCTCTCCTTTTATTTGCATGCTAATTGATATTATATTGAAAGAATACGTTCGTATTACCATATTGCTGATAATGGTTAGATTAACGCTGTCAACTTGCCATCTTCAAACAGAGGATTGCTGATGCAATACTTGACATTAACAATTGAATTATATTGGGTTATTGTCAACTGTTGCATTAATCGAGACAGCGATGCACCACAATCAATCATTTATTGCGATGAAACAAATAATGACCCGTGAAATGTCAGAACGGTACTTCCGTTTAGCTAATTTCTCCTTTTTAATGACAGATCGTGGCAAATGGTACTTCCATTGGCATCATTTGCAAAGAGACGGAAGAAGATAAACCCGGCGTGAAGTAATTCAAACTGGGAAACCGGGAAACAGCCAAGAATGCTGCTAGACGTTGAATGACACTTCAAAATTATACGTTCTCCAGCACAATTGAAGAGATCAACACGAATGTGCGACCGGAAAGCACCTACTACCACTAGCAATGTCTCGGTTGTTTATGTGCTGTCAAGATACAACCTTCACCTGCCAAAGAACCATTGGAACCACTCAGTAAAACTGAACCACTCAGTAAAACTGAACCACTCAGTAAAACTGCCCGTTCAAACTCGGGTCTTCCTTCATCCAACAAACAGGAGTTCTTGGACAGGAATGCCTCTTCTGTGGAAAGAAGAGAAAGAAGAAGTAGCAGAAAGATGAATAGTTCCACCATTATATTATCAAATACATTATATTATCAAATACATTATATTATCAAATACATTATATTATCAAATACATTATATTACCAAATACATTATATTATCAAATACATTATATTACCACATACATTATATTACCAAATACATTATATTACCAAATACGGGAGCAAGTCAGTACTCCTTGCTGTAAGGACAAAAAGGTGATGCTAGGATCATTGGGCCTGGGGAAGATCTAATTGCAAAAGATGCGAAATACCACAACAGTTGTCGGAGTGACTATGTAAAGCAGGACACGAAGGAGGAGGAGCAAACGTCCAATCGGAAGAAACATAATGAAGCCTTCCAAAAAATGTTCGATGTTCCTCAAGAATGAATTCGTCAAAAACAAAATTCCCGCTGGTGACAGCAATGTTGGCGACGGTAATGTTCAGCTTGTACAAAGAAGAGTTTTGTGCTCTCAGACGAACACAGGATGACTTGAATAAGTATTCTGTACAAAGTCGAAGGTGAATGAACATTTTGATGAGATCCTCATCGACAAACTAGCAAACATGTGTCTTCCACTCGTTACTGACCCCCGAAGCGGTTGCTCTGCTCAATGATTCCAATGACAAGGTTGAATCAGATGAGCCGCCATGACGTTGAGTACAGACATTCTCGCAATGCCTCCACCAAAGACCCCGTCACCCATTTCAATTCACCCCCTGAAAGAGATCGCTCCCAACATTCCTCACGTGGTCCTCTTGTTCTTCCGTACCCTCATCGGTGGGTTGCAAGTAGAACCAGAGTTGCATCAATCCAGGGATGTGATCGAGAGATTTTACCAGAGGCGCAGTACGCCCTTGGAAGCATCAAGCACTTGGTCTAGGACTGGGTCGAAATCATTGCTGAGCGTTCTGAACGGCTTTGGCCATTGCATCAGTTACGATGAAGTGAAGCGGCTTGAGACTGAAATCACCTACACATGCTCTGATGGAGAAACACCTGGTGGCCTTAATCCGTGCAGTGGATTTGGAACAGCGTGCGCCTGGGACAACTACGCTGTTAACACTGAGACACCCGACGGCAAAACCACACTACATTCGACGGCGGGAATATGCTACCTGAATAAACTTCCACCACAGACATCCACATAGACACCACCAGTTAACCTGGCTGGTACACTGGCCGGCCGGACGAGGAGGCGCTTCAATGGAAACGTGAAGGTTATTCCTAGTTTTCTCATGTCTCTGAAACGGGCTCAATTCAAGTTGACACCGTCCAGTGAGGCTATGGAGATAGAAAGGCTGCGGCAAAAGGGCATCAACTTTGTTTGGCTCCTTCAGTTATTCGCCCAGAAGTTATCACTCTTCACTGGATTCTTCTCTCGATTCGTGACGGATGACCTCCCTCAAACTGTGCATGGACCCCATCCCCAGAACAACCTTTGAACAAGACCAAGGCAGACGTGTAATTCATTCATTTGAACAATAAGTGTGTGAATAGCCTTTGAACAAGACCAAGGGAGACGTGTAATTTATTAATTTGAATAATAAGTGTGTGAACAGCCTTTCAACAAGACCAAGGAAGACGTGTAATTTATTCATTTGAACATTAAGTGTGTGAACAGCCTTTGAACAACACCAATGAAGACGTGTAATGTATTCATTTGAACAATAAGTGTGTGAACAGCCTCTGAACAACACCAAGGAAGACGTGTATTTATTCATTTGAACAATATGCGTGAGGACAGCCTCTGAACAAGATCACATTGTAGATTCGCAACAGTCATGTGTTCTAGTGCAGTGTACTAGAACACAGGACTACGAGTGTACTACTAGTTCTAGTACAGTGGTGTATAGTACAGTAGTGTCTAGTACAGTGGTGTCGAACTCACGGGTGTTTGCTTTTGTTATTTTCATTGTTGGAATTAATAAGATTGTATTTATTGAACTTGATAGTACTAAAACGTCTGTCAAAAACAAACAGCATTGTCTTTACACTCTTCTCATCTATGCTATCAATGGTAGGTCAACGGTAGGTCAATGGTAGGTCAAATTACGTATCTACGATGAATACAACTGAAGTAATGACCATTACTCGGGGTTGAGGGGCTGGTGTGAGGGGCTAGGGGTGAGGGGCTAGGAGTGAGGGGCTAGGGTGAGGGGCTAGGGTGAGGTGCTAGGGGTGAGGGGCTGGTGTGAGGGGCTACGGGTGAGGGGCTAGGAGTGAAGGGCTAGGGTGAGGGGCTAGGGTGAGGTGCTAGGGGTGAGGGGCTGGTGTGAGGGGCTAGGGGTGAGGGGCTAGGAGTGAGGGGCTGGGGTGAGGGGCTAGGGTGAGGTGCTAGGGGTGAGGGGCTGGGGTGAGGGGCTAGGGTGAGGGGATGGGGTGTGGTGCCCTTGTGTGGTTGCTGGTGGAGAAAAGCCTTATAACATTCCTCGCAATTGTCATTTCTTGCCCACGGAACTCTAACGAAATATTTGACACTTTTTATTACACTGGTTCTATTCCCTTAAATAAATGCCCATTTTCTCACCCTTAGGGGGTTGCTAGCAGGGGGAACCCCCACCTAAATTGGTCATTCCATAGTCAGGGAACCTCATGGGAACATTTGACACTTTGGTGCCATTCCCATAAATAAATGTTCTTTTGGTACCACTTTGATGGGTCATTTCAGGGGCAACCACCAGCCCAGACCGACAACAACGCATTGACACTGGTTTTAGCCTTGGCGCCATTCCCATAAATAAATGTGCTTTTTTGCCCCCTTTGACGAATGATTTCAGGGGCAACCCCCCCCAGCCCAGACCCGGAAGCAACGCATTTTTAGGATGTCGGCGGTGGTTCCTTTAGTCCAGGGCTCAAACTTTTTGGCGTCTTTTACATAAATAAAAGCTCTGGGCTCCACCTTTAGTGGTCAAACGTTAGTTGTTAGACCATCCGCGGTCAAACATTAGTTGTCAGACCTTCCGCGGTCAAACATTAGTTGTTAGACCATCCGCAGACAAACGTTAGTTGTTAGACCTTCCGCGGTCAAACATTAGTTGTTAGACCATCCGCAGTCAAACGTTAGTTGTTAAACCATCCGCGGTCAAACATTAGTTGTTAGACCATCCGCAGTCAAACGTTAGTTGTTAGACCATCCGCGGTCAAACGTTCGTTGTTAGACCATCCGCGGTCAAACGTTAGTTGTTAGACCTTCCGCGGTCAAACATTAGTTGTTAGACCATCCGCAGTCAAACGTTAGTTGTTAGACCATCCGCGGTCAAACGTTCGTTGTTAGACCATCCGCGGTCAAACGTTAGTTGTTAGACCTTCCGCGGTCAAACATTAGTTGTTAGACCATCCGCGGTCAAACGTTAGTTGTTAGACCATCCGCGGTCAAACGTTAGTTGTTAGACCATCCGCGGTCAAACGTTAGTTGTTAGACCATCCGCGGTCAAACGTTCGTTGTTAGACCATCCGCGGTCAAACATTAGTTGTTAGACCATCCGCAGTCAAACATTAGTTGTTAGACCATCCGCAGTCAAACGTTAGTTGTTAGACCATCAGCGGTCAAACGTTGGTTGTTAGACCATCCGCGGTCAAACGTTAGTTGTTGGACCATCCGCGATTGGTATACGGTCAAAATTAATTTGCGACGGAAATCCTGGCAAACGTGTCATTCTTCGGTGCAACAATCATTCAACGCTCGCTCAGCTGGATTCATTTGTTTTATACTGAAACATCGCCAGTGGTTGGCGAGGACCCAGGGGCGGGGGTGGGTTGCCGACATATTAGTGCTAACAGCAACGAAACATATTGTGAGCTAGAATGTAGTCTCACTTCATGTTTATCGTCATCGGCGTCTATGTCGGTAGAGAACAGCTTCCTTCGCCAGGGACGTCACGCCTATCTTTCACTGACACATTAGACAATGATCATATCGATCTTTCTCTCGGTCTTATTCCTTATTCCAATTGACACCTCTACGTTCTATTGCCTTCCATCTCCCACTCGTGATCTGCCTATCTCAACCAACGATCGTCTGCCAGCTCACGCAGTAATCTCCTATCTGGTCGTTATTTGTCGCTTTCCCTTTTCTTGCGAGGTCTTGCAATCGCAGGTGTCTTGACGCGTCACCTATCTTGGTTATTTGACCATGTCTGGTTTGTTGAGCCGCAGAACATCACAAACAATGGCCTCATTGCATGTTGCACCAACTTAATGTTACGGCACGTCGAAGCACAGCGCGATTAATTCCAATTGTCTAAGTCTAATGAATGTTTGAACTGCACCCGTATATAGCTATTCCATTTGGCAGTGAAGATATTGCAGCAGACCGCCTCGACTTGTGTAATATGCGTAGCAATGTCAACGATGGCATAAGTATCGTGTATGATGCATGCCCGCGTGTACATAGACTAATCACCTTCAATCTCCGCAGTTGAACTGACAGACATCGCGTGTGAGTATTCAGTAATCGCCTAATCGTGACTCTTATTGTTAAATTGTGACAAGAAAAACGTCATGGTTAAATGTGTTTTGAGTACACAAATGGTATTGTATTGCGTATTTATTCAGCAGTTGCTATAGCGTTCAGCGGGAGGTTGACATTGACGGTGGTCCTTGTGTCCACTCCCTGCTGCCCGCAGCGTGAGCGGTGAGTGAATAGACCCACGTGAATAACGCACATAAAGGCTTCCCTTGTGCGTAGGCCTACTGTTTGTGACTCCAGCAACCAATAACTCGTGCCTCGATGGCGATTCACGTCAAGCAGTGGAAATCACTGTCAACCCGGGCTCCTAATTACTATAAGGTTCATAAAAATGCGCTCAGGCGGCATCGGTATATATTTCGGAGCTTTTCATGCCGAGTAAATTGCATTAGGACCCAGTCCGTTTACGATGTCGTCCTAAGTGGATCGGGTAATACGGGAATTCTCGAGGAACGACCGGTCGTATACAGCTCCGAGCAGGTTACGTATTAGCAGGCAGACTCTAGCACTGGTGTCATATGAAATATGGATTCAGATATTTTATAGCGCTACACAGACCCTGGATATCACCAGGGTTTCAGTTAGCTGTAAAAAATATTGCTTTATCGACGCAAATAATTTTCCTGTTGTAGATATTGCACTGTGTACGATTTGTTACAGTGAGTCGTGGTGTGACTACAAATAATCTCCTCATAAATAAGGTTTTGAGTGTAGCAACTAGCGAAATAGTCCCTATCCCAAAGACCACCTACACATCTGGGTTAAACCAGATAGAAACACTGGAGTTATGCCAACATTATACCTCTATTTGTAACGTCTACGTTTCTCGCTGTCAGTCGCGGCTACGACTACTTCTGCTCTTTTGGTTCACATTGCAGGAGTCCTCTCCAGGTCGTTCTATCTTGGGCAAATGTGTACCACTGTTTTGAGTGTATGCTTCTGTACATATTTGCATCTAAGTTTGGTGCGGTCTCTGTTTCTAGTTTCAATTGTGAGAATAGAGTTTGTTGTTATCCATGCGAGCCACATGACCTGTCCACCTGAGGTTTGTTTGTATAAGAAGCTGTTCCATGCTCGGGATGTTTGATCTTTTGAATTTGTGATATATCCATGCTATGCCGTGATGGATATAAGGTATATCATCTGTATAGCAAGCAGCTTCCTAACTTGCATCAGCTCCATAGAGCGGCATGGTGAGTACAATTACCATAGAGCAGCCTGGTGAGTACAATTACCACAGAACAGCATGGTGAGTACAATTACCATAGAGCAGCCTGGTGAGTACAATTACCATAGAGCAGCATGGTGAGTACAATTGCCATAGAGGAGCATGGTGAGTACAATTACCATAGAGCAGCATGGTGACTACAATTACCATATAGCAGCCTGGTGAGTACAATTACCACAGAGCAGCGTAGTGAGTACAATTACCATATAGCAGCATGGTGAGTAGAAT
Source organism: Lamellibrachia satsuma (assembly GCA_033239005.1). Taxonomy (NCBI): domain Eukaryota; kingdom Metazoa; phylum Annelida; class Polychaeta; order Sabellida; family Siboglinidae; genus Lamellibrachia; species Lamellibrachia satsuma. Next base: position 2,201,068 of record BSQZ01000007.1, read on the forward strand.
TACCATAGAGCAGCATGGTGAGAACAATTACCATAGAGCAGCCTGGTGACTGCAATTACCACAGAGCAGCCTGGTGAGTACAATTACCATAGAGCAGCATGGTGAGTACAATTACCATAGAGCAGCCTGGTGAGTACAATTACCAGAGAGCAGCATGGTGAGTACAATTGCCATAGAGGAGCATGGTGAGTACAGTTACAATACAGTAGCATGGTGAGTATAATTACCATATAGCAGCATGGTGAGTACAATTACCAGAGAGCAGCATGGTGAGTATAATTACCATATAGCAGCATGGTGAATACAATTACCATAGAGCAGCATGGTGAGTACAATTACCATAGAGCAGCCTGGTGAGTACAATTACCAGAGAGCAGCATGGTGAGTATAATTACCATATAGCAGCCTGGTGAATACAATTACCATAGAGCAGCATGGTGAGTACAATTACCATAGAGCAGCCTGGTGAGTACAATTACCAGAGAGCAGCATGGTGACTACAATTACCATAGAGCAGCATGGTGAGTACAATTACCATAGAGCAGCCTGGTGACTGCAATTACCACAGAGCAGCCTGGTGAGTACAATTACCATAGAGCAGCCTGGTGAGTACAATTACCAGAGAGCAGCCTGGTGACTACAATTACCAGAGAGCAGCCTGGTGAGTACAATTACCATAGAGCAGCCTGGTGAGTACAATTACCAGAGAGCAGCCTGGTGACTACAATTACCAAAGAGCAGCCTGGTGACTACAATTACCATAGAGCAGCCTGGTGAGTACAGTTTTGAAATGTCATTTGTGCAGAGAAACTGTAACAACCAGGTGCAGAGATAACAACCAGGTGCAGAGATAACAACCAGGTGCAGAGATAATACACGCCGTGTTGAATATCGCGTTTGTATTGGGCCCCAATAGTACAAAAATTGGCTCCGAATTGCACATTAATGATACATGGGATTACACCAGACAATCGATCATTCGCCTATTCGCACGCAATGCTTGTCTACTCTCCAGAAACACCGACAGCGCAGACAACGAGACCAGGCGCCGTGACGACAAGAGACCTCGGCACAAACACGGCAACAGACATTTAACGAAGGAAATGTCATGTTGTGAACACTACAACGCGTATGATTGGTGCAGTAACACTATCACCTGAATGTACTTGTACTATCGTAACCAGTAAAACCCGATTCCTTGGATTCATGGCGAAGAATGTGTATCAAATAAAATGCCCTATTCCCATTGTGCCTTAGTCCGTCCCAACAGAGAGTCGGCCACATTTAGTTGCGGAAATGAAAGTAACTGAGACAGTACGGAGGAAACTGTACACTTGATCGTGCCCTGTTACAGTTAAAGGGACAGCGACTGGGCTTATGTAACACTTGATGTGACATTGTCGTTGGCATCCCAAAATACGCCAAAGTAGCAACTGGGAAAAGTGGCGGGTCGCAAACTGAAACCTTGTTTATTGTGGTGGAATGTATCACTAATCTAACACACAAGATACCCAAACAAACATGTTAAGAGAAGGGACAGTCTGATTCCAAATATAGGTCAACCATTACTATGTACATATAAAACTGATGCACTAGACACAGACGACCTGTGAGGGAATACTTGAGAGCTTCCCGAGGAGTTCAGCTGAGGACTTCACATGAGGACTTCTGTCAAGGGCTTCAACTAAAAGCTTCACATACGGACTTCAGCTGAGGTATTGAACTAAAGGCTTCACTCGAAGGCTTCACGTGAGGAATTCAGCTGAGGACTTCAACTAAGGCTTCACCCGGGGTTTCACACGAGGACTTCAGCTGAGGACTTAAACTAACCGCTTCACTCGAGAGCTTCACATGAGGACTTCAGCTGAGGGTTTCAACTAAAGGCTTCACTCGAGGTTTCACACGAGGACTTCAGCTGAGGGCTTAAACTAACCGCTTCACTCGAGAGCTTCACATGAGGACTTCAGCTGAGGGTTTCAACTAAAGGCTTCACTCGAGGGCTTCACATGATGATTTCAGCTGAGGACTTGTCTTAAAGGCTTCATTCGAAGTCTTCATATGGGGACATTAGCTGATGGCTTCAACTAAATGCTCAACATGAGGGCTTCAAATGAAGACTTCGACTGAGGGCTTCAACTAAATGCTTCATCTGAGGACTTCACATGAGGACTTCACCCAGTGGCGTAACTACGATCTCGCAAAGGGGTGGCCAAAGGGGCCAGTTTATAACATATCAATATCATATTAAATGTAGACGGTACGAACGAGGGTATGGCAGGAAGGGCTTAAGAGAGTTTATATTGGGAGACATGCAGAAGTCATAGTCGAAGGATAATATACTTTGGGGAAAACGCAAGTAATGTAAGAGGGAGAAGAATACGTGGACTTGGACGTAGCAGTAGATGCGAAAGGCAGAAGCTGGGAGAGGCAGTGCATAACGACTGTAGGCCAGTGAGTGGACCCATCGAATGCCGCAACGGTGAGATCTTTTTTGTCTAAAGTATAACAGGAGGATAATTATCGGGGGCGATAATTATGACAAATGCAGGAAAAAGGATGTCGTGGGAAAGAAACGGACAGAGAAAAGACGATAACAAATTAGCAAGCCATCATGAAAAAGGTCATATGTGGAGACGAAGACCGATACAAAAGTATAGGAAGCATATGAACAAAAGTCCTGATAGAATATCATAGCATGGTACTGTGGACGCGGACAGCCCCAACCTCGAACAGAAAACAACAATTAACAAGAGGGTCTAAATAAATTAATTACAAGGTTTTGGCGGATGTTATTCATTGTTGGGAAATATAAATACTTAACCTATACACAGGACACGCGATCATAGTACGAGCATTTATGGGGAGAGACTGAACTATTTATCGACAAAGAAAAGGACACCTGAGCAGCGATTTGTAAAGGTTTCAAAATAATGTCGGATTGCGGCTTCAGTGGAAAATGATCTGATTAGGGCCACAGATGAAAAATTGTGGACCCTCAATAGGTCGATGGCAGCACTGTCCACTTGTATTCTGGACCGTGTTGCTTTGTTGGTGACGTTAAATTAAACGTCACTTAATCGATTACGATGTACACATGCGAAACCAGAGATATGTTCAGTTCTACGTCTGCCAGAAAAGTTAACAATCGGTAATCGATGACATGAAAAGGTGCGTCTTAATGAAAGCATTGCGTGCGTCAAACATCAAACGTGTCTCTGGTCTTAATGGCGTAATTTGATGTTGCGTTGTTTGGCCGACACATGTTGACTGTACTATGAACGAACGTTAAAGTAAAATACTGCGCATTTTATTTAATATTAACATTTATTATTATTTAACTGTAAGTGTATTTATGCACCTTCGTGAATCACTATTGACAAGTTTTCAACTCACCGAAAGAGTGGCGCGTGAAAAATTGGATGGCAACAACAAAATGCGAATTATACCTTAGTATAACTAACAAAATATGCATATTTAGATTGGCACATGCAAAAGTTGTGCTAGCTATAACACATCTAGATATGGTACATTTGTTAAATCGGGGTTATCAAGATAGTCAGAGATACTCCTATGAATGGTATATGGTATTTCTAACAGCAACAAAAACATGTCCATGATTTCAGAAAGTTTTACCCTTGACGCACCAAAACCGATTTATCCCTATTGATTACAATCGGTTGCAACCGATAACATTTTGCTATAGGTTGAGATTTTCACCGTTGACACACCGCACAATTTGTAGCGCTACAAGCGAAATCACTGATGTATAAATAATCGTTGTTGTCACGGGCAGTTTAACCAGGGATAACTTTGACCTGGATCGAATTAGCGATGGAAGACGCCAAAAGTAAAACGGACCAAAGCAAAAACATCAGCTGGTCGAACGCCGAATGTTCAGCGATTATTGATGTTTGGACTGATGCATCAGTTCAAGGCAGTTAGAAGGCACCAGACGAAATAAACAGGTGTACGTAAAAATGGCCGAAGAAATGAAACAGCGCGGCTTTGAGAGGGACTTCAAACAATGCCGAAACAAAATTAAATGCCTTAAGCGCGAGTATAAAGCTTTGTTTTGCTCAGTATTTATTCACCCGCGCAAAATATTTAGCTTTTGAAGATTTCAATCTGCCTCCTAGTGCACTATTCGTGTCCATTTTGCAAAACGTGACATTCTAATCATGTGATTATGGTTGCAAAACGTGAAATTCTACTCATGTTAAATGTTATATTAGTTAAATGCTTCACCCTTGTTGCATGCGTCATACTGTGCCTCTTTAGACTCGCTTTTGTCAAGTCGCCCTGTCATATCTGATAACACGTAATACGTTGATCGATCGATGGTCATCTAAAGAAAGTATTTCTGTCTTATTCGACCTACTGTTCGTTATTTACGTTGTTTACGTTGTTTACGTTGTTTACGTTGTATACGTTGTTTACGTTGTCTCACTGCATTGCTCTACCATTGTGAAAAATGGCAAAGCACAAGTCCCGTCTCGATACGGGGGATCCTGTAGCCGTGCTCGTGTGGTGCGGTGTGGTGTGGTGTGCTGGTGGATGGTGTTGTGGTTAGGTGGTGTGGTGGTGGGTGATGTGGCGTGGCGTGGCGTGGCGTGGCATGGTGTGGTGGCATGGTGGTGGGTGGTGTGCTGGTGGGTGGTGTGATGTGATGATGGTGTGGTGTGGGGTCGTAGGTGTGGTGTGGTGTGGTGTGGTGTGGTGGTATGGTGGTGCGATAGGTGGCATGGGTGGCATGGTGGGTGGGATGGTGGTGGGTGGTATGGTGGTGTCGTGGTGGGTAGTGTCGTCTGGCGTGGCGTGGCGTGGCGTGGCGACTATAAATCTATGTGATGCAATAACAGGACCCTAACAAACCATGCAGAATCTTGATCAGCGTCATTTCTATGGCATATAAATAGATAACTGAACAAATGAAAGCTGTAATGTGAAGGAACCGTTGACACTCAGCCTTTCAAGCCTCTACATAAAGCCATACAACAGGCCAGTACGGCCACGTCGACAAGTAACGACATTGTGGATTCCGGAGAGGACCAACTATTGATTGTATCGCTTACAACAGACAGGTTTTAATCTAGACGCAGACGTTTGCAGACTGTGAAAAATTGCATGTTATTAGTCTGGGTGACCTAGTTAAGGGTTTCCCGAAAACATGTCCTTTTCACGACACGTACAACCGTCTGATGACACAGGTGGGTGGTCATTCGATTGGGCCCACTTGGGCCTTCGCCGAGCATGCGTTGGAATCCTACTCAGTTTCCCAAAAACGATACCAGGTGGCAGGACATAGTTATCAAAATACACGCATGCGTGCACGCCCACACGCACGCACGCAAACAAACACAATAGTCCCCCCTCTTATAACGCCACTTCTGCAAAGGGGCAATGGTCTTATAAGAGGGATGGCCTCTCGTGAGGGTTTATTATCATGGGGAAGCCTTATTTGCTACATGGCCAGGTGGCCTCTGATGAGAACTCTTGTGGCAGGGCTCATACGAGGAGAAGAACTACAGTAGATTGTGTAAGCGAAATATAAATCAAATATCATGAATACTTCTTGTGCAAATATGTAATATATTTCACAAATTCATGTTTTGAAAAATGTATGCCAGCACCCATTGTAGCGAAAATGTATTGTATTCTTAACTTGAACTTTTGGGATCGTCTTGCGCTCCTCCGCACAACCATGGCGTAGTTGTTCGAACACATCCAGGCGCCAATACATCGCCACATCGAATAACTCATCGCGCCTGCAAAGCCAAAGGTCCATAAAATTGGTGCGATTGACCTCGAACACCCACATTGTGATCGTGCGATTGGCCTCGAACACCCACATTGTGATCGTACGATTGGCCTCGAACACCCACATTGTGATCATGCGATTGGCCTCGAACACCCACATTGTAATCGTGCGACCGAGATTCCTTTGCCGCTTTAGGTAAAAAATAAATACGTTCGCCACTGATATAACCGATTAAATTATAGTACACACAGAGCTTTATCGTTTTGCATGCCTTAGCGATGGCATGCAAAGTTTTCGCTGACATGCACAAAGTTAAAATTGTGTCCTTTGCAGTGAGCGTAGATGGAGCCGGGTGTCAACTGTCTGATTCGTGCTTGCACTACATGATGGATGCCGCCAGATTAGAGATGGACCATTTAATTTCATTTGTATAACCACTGAATGGAAAACAGTTGTTTGCTTTATTGGTGTGGAAGCACGTGCGTACGTACGCCTATCTACGTTGACGACTAGCATAGTCCATTTAAAATGATGGAATGACACGCAGAAAGCAGCCTTCGTCGATACCCCAGAGACACATCTGTGATTTTTATTGCTTTGGGTAGAAAGGCGGCAAAATAGGCCTACGCCACAGCTAGTCGGCTACCACCAGGCGCTGTATTACAACACAACAAACAGAAACGCTGATTAAATGAAAATGGAAGAAATCACTGCGCATCGGCAATCGTCCACGAGCCAGATAAAATGGCCACAACGCGACTGTAGCGTCGCTCAGAACTCGCGGACCGATCCATCGACGACACCGCGCTCACTGAAGAAAATGCGTGGGCGGCAGACTGCATCAGCACTGTTTGTACACCGTCAACCGCTTATCTTGGCAGACGGCGCCGGTAATTCATCAACTGCTGCTCCAAGTGTTTCTCGCGTATAATATATCATAATACTTTGTAGCAGTCTTACAAAGGATATTATCCACACACAATCGATTTTCACTCGGCTTTTGCGCATAGTGTAGCTGCAGTTTGGTAGTGTATTATGTCATAAGTCATTCTAATACGCCATCCATGTGGATATATTCACGACAGAATTAAATTAACTATTGCATAAGACGTGGTTTGTGTGCGTTATTCATCGATGACGGCGACAACGCGTTTACAAAGGTGAAGCTATCAATGTTTCAGTAGTGACAAGAGACTTCACTGTTAGCGTTCCTTGGCAAATAGAGTGTCTCACATTTTGATAAACAGAGGGAGGTCTTGGAACACTAAGATACGTCCCATTGTGATTAAAAAATCGCACCATTTGGCATGTGGATTCTAAATTATATTTATTATACAACACTAATAAGATATGTGACTATTTGAAGCATGTCATATGGGTCTGTGCTAGTTTGAATGATGACGGGTGAAAGTAGTAAAGGAACTGCGCAGTTAATCGTGTGTTGACCGGGTAAAGTAGGATTTGTGTATCCACTCAAGGTAATCGTCATGTTGCTACGTACAAATGTCATCGCTAACACTGGTTTAACGGCCGCTGATGGAAGTGTCGTATTTTACAGACACGATCAATAACAACGCATTTATGACGGCACAGGTACCCCAATCCCTGCGTCACGGAAGACCAACTGTCGAGATAGTCATGATATACCGTGTCACACATCGTCTCATATTTACCCCAATCCCTGTGTCACGGAAGAACAACTGTCGAGATAGTCATGATATACCGTGTCACACATCGTCTCATATTTACCCCAGTCCCTACGTCACGGAAGGACAACTGTCGAGATAGTCACGATACACCGTGTCACACATCGTCTCATATTTACCCCAGTCCTTACGTCACGGAAGGACAACTGTCGAGATAGTCACGATACACCGTGTCACACATCGTCTCATATTTACCCCAGTCCCTACGTCACGGAAGGACAACTGTCGAGATAGTCACGATACACCGTGTCACACATCGTCTCATATTTACCCCAGTCCCTACGTCACGGAAGGACAACTGTCGAGATAGTCACGATACACCGTGTCAAACATCGTCTCATATTTACCCCAGTCCCTACGTCACGGAAGGACAACTGTCGAGATAGTCACGATACACCGTGTCACACATCGTCTCATATTTACCCCAGTCCCTACGTCACGGAAGGACAACTGTCGAGATAGTCACGATACACCGTGTCACACATCGTCTCATATTTACCACAATCCCTACGTCACGGAAGGACAACTGTCGAGATAGTCACGATACACCGTGTCACACATCGTCTCATATTTACCCCAATCCCTACGTCACGAAAGGACAACTGTCGAGATAGTCACGTTATACCGTGTCACACATCGTCTCATATTTACCCCAATCTCTACGTCACGGAAGGACAACTGTCGAGATAGTCACGATATACCGTGTCACACATCGTCTCATATTTACCCAAATCCCTACGTCACGGAAGGACAACTGTCGAGATAGTCACGATACACCGTGTCACACATCGTCTCATATTTACCCAAATCCCTACGTCACGGAAGGACAACTGTCGAGATAGTCACGATACACCGTGTCACACATCGTCTCATATTTACCCAAATCCCTACGTCACGGAAGGACAACTGTCGAGATAGTCACGATATACCGTGTCACACATCGTCTCGTAGACATTCCAGCAGCCAGCTTTGTACGCCCCGCTTCGCTCGATACAAGAGGTCACAACATGCGACACTTCGTCCCCTACTGCGGTCAGACGTATGCAGTCTTTCTTCCCAGTTTGTATCCGACTGTGGAACTAGCTGCCTGACTGCGTAGTCACATCCCTATCTCTAGGCACCTTCATCGGAGGGTTCGACTCTCTCGATGTGCACCACATTCACGTTGTATATAGTCACTACATTCACGTTGTATGTAGTCACCACATTCACGTTGTATGTAGTCACCACATTCACGTTGTATATAGTCACCACATTCACGTTGTAAGTAATCACCACATTCACGTTGTATACAGTTACCACATTCACGTTGTATATGGTCACCACATTCACGTTGTATATAGTCACAACATTCACGTTGTATATGGTCACCACATTCACGTTGTATGTAATCACCACGTTCACGTTGTACACAGTCACCAAATTCACGTTGTATATAGTCACCACATTCACGTTGTATATAATCACCACATTCACTTTGTATATAGTCACCACATTCACGTTTTATGTAATCACCACATTCACGTTGCATATAGTCGCCACATTCACGTTGTATATAGTCACCACATTCACGTTGTATATAGTCACCACATTCACGTTGTATATAGTCACCACATTCACGTTGTATGTAGTCACCACATTCACGTTGTATATAGTCACCACATTCACTTTGTATATAGTCACCACATTCACGTTTTATGTAATCACTACATTCACGTTGTATATAGTCACCACATTCACGTTGTATATAGTCACCACATTCACGTTGTATATGGTCACCACATTCACGTTGTATATAATCACCACATTCACGTTGTATGTAATCACCACATTCACGTTGTATATATTCACCACATTCACGTTGTATATAGTCACCACATTCACGTTGTATATAGTCACCAAATTCACGTTGTATATAGTCACCACATTCACTTTGTATATAGTCACCACATTCACGTTGTATATAGTCACCACATTCACTTTGTATATAGTCACCACATTCACGTTTTATGTAATCACCACATTCACATTTTATATAGTCACCACATTCACATTGTATATAGTCATCACATTCACGTTGTATGCAGTCACCACATTCACGTTGTATATAATCACCACATTCACGTTGTATATAGTCACCACATTCACTTTGTATATAGTCACCACATTCACGTTGTATGTAGTCACCACATTCACGTTGTATACAGTCACCACATTCACGTTGTATATAGTCACCACATTCACGTTGTATATAGTCACCACATTCACGTTGTATGTAGTCACCACATTCACGTTGTATGTAATCACCACATTCACGTTGTATATAGTCACCACATTCACGTTGTATATAGTCACCACATTCACGTTGTATATATTCACCACATTCACGTTGTATGTAATCACCACATTCAAGTTGTATATAGTCACCACATTCACGTTGTATATAGTCACCATATTCACATTGTATATAGTCACCACATTCACGTTGTATATAGTCACCACATTCACGTTGTATATAGTCACCACATTCACGTTGTATGTAATCACCACATTCACGTTGTATATAGTCACTACATTCACGTTGTATGTAATCACCACATTCACGTTGTATACAGTCACCACATTCACGTTGTATATAGTCACCACATTCACGTTGTATATAGTCACCACATTCACTTTGTATATAGTCACCACATTCACGTTTTATGTAATCACCACATTCACATTGTATATAGTCACCACATTCATGTTGTATATAGTCATCACATTCACGTTGTATGCAGTCACCACATTCACGTTGTATATAATCACCACATTCACGTTGTATATAGTCACCACATTCACTTTTTATATAGTCACCACATTCACGTTGTATGTAGTCACCACATTCACGTTGTATACAGTCACCACATTCACGTTGTATATAGTCACCACATTCACGTTGTATATAGTCACCACATTCACGTTGTATGTAGTCACCACATTCACGTTGTATGTAATCACCACATTCACGTTGTATATAGTCACCACATTCATGTTGTATATAGTCACCACATTCACGTTGTATATATTCACCACATTCACGTTGTATGTAATCACCACATTCAAGTTGTATATAGTCACCACATTCACGTTGTATATAGTCACCATATTCACGTTGTATATAGTCACCACATTCACGTTGTCTATAGTCACCACATTCACGTTGTATGTAATCACCACATTCACGTTGTATACAGTCACCACATTCACGTTGTATATAGTCATCACATTCACGTTGTATGCAGTCACCACATTCACGTTGTATATAATCACCACATTCACGTTGTATATAGTCACCACATTCACTTTTTATATAGTCACCACATTCACGTTGTATATAGTCACCACATTCACGTTGTATATAGTCACCACATTCACGTTGTATATAGTCACCACATTCACGTTGTATATATTCACCACATTCACGTTGTATATAGTCACCACAATGCTCCAGAGTGGGATTGTGCAATTATAAGGAAGAAGAAGAAGATACATAGTCTGTATAGTTTGTATAGTCTGTATAGCCTGTGTAGTCTGTGTAGTCTGTATAGTCTGCATAGCCTGTGTAGCCTGTGTAGTCTGTATAGTCTGTATAGCCTGTGTAGTCTGTAGTCTGTGTAGTCTGTGTAGTCTGTGTAGTCTGTGTAGTCTGTATAGTCTGTATAGTCTGTATAGTCTGTATAGATCTGGACAATGAGGCAATTCTTTGCAACTGGTTTACAACATCGGAAAAGTAGGCCCTATATGGCTTAAGAAATACGACTGTTAATGTTGATACCTGCCAAAAACGAGCCTTCCTGATCCCATACTATAGAAGATAACGTAGCTACCTGACACTGCTAACAACAGAAACGTCACTTGTTGTATGGTCGTTCAAACATGTTTGTGTAAGACGTATTTTTGGACATGAATGGCGATGAAAATGCATTGCCTTAAATCTTTCTTCAACGAACAATTTCGCACTGGTTCTGATTGAGACATGGGTCACGGAATACTCGTATTAAGACTCATAATGCTGCTGTGTAGCTTTCTAAAATGCCATTAAATACACAATGCAAATTACCAAGCAATGCACAATACAAAATGCCTATAATACACAATACAAAATGCCACGTAAAACATAATTAGAAATAGTTTATCGGCGCCATCTTGTTGAATGTTATGAAATATGTCGGAGTTTCGCGCTACTGCGCCACTTGTATCGTGCCGGATGTGAAGAAATTAATGCCCGATCTCTGTGCATCGTAAGTGTTGTGTTTGCTCTGACCATTAATTGACAAGCGACGTCACGAACCTCGGTTTGAGAGCATGGGGAGGCTCCGCCATGTTTGAGATTAAACAAGAGTGAGTGTTGTTTACCAACGAGTTATATGTTCAGTTTCATATTAGTACTCACATAACAAATTTCGGTGATGAGGATGGATGAATATCGCCTACCGCCTCCGCCGGAGTTCCTGGCAACACCGGGCGATCCACCGATGCCATGGACTCGGTGGTTGTCGAATTTCGAAACTTACCTAATGACAAGCGGCCTCGACGGGGCCAACGTCGCCGCAGCACGGCGCCGAGCTATCCTGGTGCATTGCCTGGGGATAGAAGGCCAGAGAATATTTGCGTCCCTGACGGAGACCGACACATATTCGACCGCCGTAACTGCACTACAGAATCATTTCGGCGCAACGCCCCAGGGAAAGTGTACGTGAGTACATTACTACATTGCACGAACTTTTAGCTAACTGCAACTTCGGTCAGCTGTCGGGTGAACTGATACGCGACCATCTGATCGAAAAATCGAATAACCCCAGAGTTAGGGAACGACTGGTAATGGAGCCTGATACGATCACTTTAGAGAAAGCTATCGCACTGACGTCCCGTATTGAGGTTGCCGTAAACGAGTGTTTGAGCATTAAACAGTCAGCTACACAGGCCACAGACAATACCAAGTTTGAATCGCCTAGGGTTCGAGCTGTCTCAGTACTCTGCGGCAAAGTTGAATAGGAGTACACACACTGCCACCAACACTCGGGTACAAGCGCCGTGTGGAAACTGTGGTTACAGTTCACACGCGACAGACAACGCGAAATGTCCTGCCAGGGCGAAAACTTGCCGACTGTGCTCAAAAATTAATCATTTTGCGAAATGTTGCAGATCTTCCAGAAATGGAGTGCCGTCGGTCAAATACAACAACCAGACGAATCTGCACCGTTTGTACTCTCGGTGAACTTGGTAACCAGTGCATCTAAGCCGTTCAAAGCATGCAGTCTGCAACTGCCTGACACAATGGTGACATGTATTATTGATATTGGAGCGAAAGTGTCGATATTGAACGACTCTCTTTTAAACATTTCTCCGCGTACCCCTTGCATCCGCCTGTGGGAACTTTGTCAACATACGACAGTAGTGACATCCCGCTGGAGGGAATGGTACATCTACCAGTCACATACCAGTCAGAAACCATCCAGAACTTTCCGTTCTATGTAATCCGGAGTGGTACGAGTCTGATGGGACTAGATTTGTTCGACAACTTGGATTTCAAGTTTCGAAGAATGGCGCCATCATTTAATCCGTTGATACTTGTTTCAGCATGTCCCTCAGTGTTGACAGGTTTTGGAAAAATTGCCAGGTTTGTTCACCGCCCGCGAGTTAACCAGGAAGTTACACCTGTGTCACAAGGTTTGCGTCGCCTTCCATTATCTGTACGTGAGGAAGTGTCACGTGAGTTGAAACGCTTACAAGACGACGGGATGGACGAAGTGATCGACTCATTAACCTGGATTTCGAACGTAGTCGTCGCACGTCGGAAATCAGGTGAAATACGACTGTTCGTTGACCTGAAAGCAGCCAACAGGGCCATAATTCCAGATAAATATCCACTACCGACGATTGAGGAACTGTCTGCCGAGTTCCACCACTCCACTGTCTTCACCAAGCTAGACATGAGGCGAAGCTACCAGCAAGTTCCCATGGCAGAAGATAGTAAGTACTTGACGGCATTCATCACTCATGAGGGGGTTTTCCAATACCGCCGGATGCCGTATGGACCGAGTTCAGCCCCAAGTGCCTTCCAGAAGATCATATCTTCTCTACTATTGCATCAACCTCCTCGATGACATTCAGTACACTGCTCCGACACCCACTTACTGTCTTGGAAACTTAGTTCCGGCTGAGAGACTTTCTGTGTTCGATGACGTATGTGTGTCGCGTGTCATTCGTGCTGTCATCCCTACGTCACTCCAACAGCAGGTACTGCACATGACCTCCCGAGGGTCATCCAGGGATCGTACGAACTAAGCAGCGATGTCACAATACCATATGGTGGCCTGCAATTGATCGCCACATCGAAACTTTCCTCAGAGACTGTGAAGGTTGTGCAGTGTGTGAAAAATATATGAAGCAAACACAACCACCACTTCAACCCATACCTTGATCTGAGAAACCATGGCAACACATTCAAATCGACATTTTCGGCGAGGTGCAGGCTACACCACACAATCAAAGATTTCTCGTTGTGGTACACGATGTCCACTCGGAATCGCCAGAGATAGCTGCAACCAGTACGGTGACGTCTTCCGCCATCATTCAGATCCTGAAAGAACTGTTTTCTCGATGGGGATTACCCGAAGTTCTGCAAAGCAACATCGGACCATAATTCGTGTTATACGAATTTTAAATGTTCCTGCAGAAACTCGGCATTGAACACCGTCGCAGCGCATTGTATAACCCTCAGTGCAACGGAGGAATGACGAGGCTGAATCGTGTCATCAAAGAGAGTCTTGGTGCGCTCAAGGAGGTGAAAACGTTCACGGACGCAGTACGAACGATACTGCAAACATACTGATCGACACGACACGCGTTGACACAGCGTACCCCAGCAGAGTTGATGATTGGTCGAAAGCTACGGTTCCAGTTGGAATGTCTGAAACCGCCTCAGACACATACACAAACGACGTCACTCACGAGACACGTCGATGAAACGTGGAGACTGGGTGCGGACGAAACGATCTATCCGAAAACATAAACTGGCATCGTCGTTGTCGTATCCTAAGAGGATCGCCAAGAAACTTTAACAAGATTTAACAAGATTTGCCATCCAAGCCAAAGGCCCAGATGGCAAGTGGACAAGGAAGCCATTGGCTTATCGAGAGTCCAACAATGTTCACCTACTTATAACCCGCCCTCCTGAGATAAGTTGGGACAAACACCTTCTTGCTTGAAGATGCTTCACGCCGGAACTGGCGTCGATGTATCCGGTCGCGCCAAGTGGGTCCTCCACATCTGCTAGCGGAAGAAACCTTACATGATGTCAACGTTGAAGGTCTACCTGTTCGACAACTTGGTGACCCGCCTTACCTGCGTCAACGACCCAGACGAAACAAGCGTCCACCTAGATATCTCGAAGACTATCAGACGTCTTACGTGATCATGAGTTCACACTTCAATTATCAGTGACTTTAAAAGTAATCTTCAGTTGATACTTTAATTGCAATATTAAAAGAACGCATTCGTAGACATTAATTCGCTGTTGAACTGAACATAACACTGGCTAGATAGTTTGTAATTATGTGCTGCTTATGATAATCCCTTAGGGAGGGGAGGAAATATGTTGTGTTTGCTATGACCATTAATTGACAAGCGACGTCACGAGCCTCGGTTTGAGAGCTTGACGGGCTGCGCCATGTTTGAGATTAAACAAGAGGGTGTGTTGTTTACCAGAGCTATGTTCAGCTTTACGTTGGTACTGACAAGATTTAACAAGATTGCCATCCCAAACAACAAGTTCCAGATGGCAAGTGGACAAGGAAGCCATTGGCTTATGGAGAGTCCAACAATTGTTTCATCTATGTGTAGCCCGCCCTTATCAAATATCTGTCAATTCTATTTTTACTAGCATTAACAATATCATTTGGCAGTTTGTTCCATTCATTTATCACCCTCTGTGAGAAAGAGTACTTTCTCATGTCCAACCTACACTGTTCCTTAACTAATGCCGCTTTGTGTCCTCTGGTTCTACTGCCTTCTTTAAGTTTGAAGAACATATTCATATCAACATCTTCATAACCGTTCACTATTTTAAACACTTCTATTTGGTCTCCTGGTCTCTAGTGTTGTCAAACCACATTGTAATAAGCGACTTTCGTAACAAAGGTCTCTCAATTCTGGAATAATTTTAGTTGCTCTTCGTTGTATTCTTTCTAGCTTGTCTATGTCCTTTTTGTTTGTTTGAATACAATATTCAAAATGTGGTCTAACTATTGCTTTGTACAGTGGTACAATTAGCTGTTTCTACTTATACATGATAGTTCTCCTAATTAGCCCTAGAATTTGATTTCCTTTTGAAGCAGTAATCCCACATTGCTCTGAAACTTTCATGTCAGCACTAAATGTTACTCCTAAGTCCTTTACTTGTGTGGTTCTACCTAGTACAGCATTCCCCATTTTATATTCTTCGTCCATGTTTCACATGTCCTATGTGTATACATTTACACTTCCCAAAAGTTAATAACATTTGCCATTTTTCTGACCAGTTAACTAATTTATCTAGATCATCCTGTAAACTTTATATATCTGTATCATTAGTAACCTTTCTGAATACTTTTGTGTCATCTGCAAACTTGAGTACTTTGGTAGATATGTCATCTTCTAAATCATTTATATATATTAAAAACAGCATAGGGCCTAATACTGATCCCTGTGGTACCCCACTCAAAACAGATTTCCAGTTTGAAATCTCACCATCTACTATTACTCTCTGTTTTCTGTGTGTAAGCCACTTTTCTATCCAGTTGATTACATCATTACTTATACCATGGGCTTTTAGTTTAAGTTACAATCTTTGGTGTGGCACTTTATCGAAAGCTTTCTGAAAATCTAGGTAGACAACATCCACTGGTGACCCGTCATCTACCCACTTTGTAATTTCTTCAAAAAAACATAAGAGATTGGTTAGACAAGACCTTGCTTTTAGGAACCCATGTTGAGATGTATTTATTAAATTATGTTTTACAAGGAATTCCGCCATGTTGTCTCTAATTAATGTTTCTAGTAATTTACATACAACTGATGTTAAACTCACTGGTCTGTAATTGTCTGGCTTGTTCCTCGATCCCTTCTTAAATAGTGGAGTAATGCTTGCTTCTTTCCATTCTGAAGGAACCATTCCTTCTTCTGGTGAAAAGTTAAACAATTTTGTAAGTGGTATACTAATCAGTTGTAGCTAGGTTAAGTGCCTCTTTGTAATTTGCATAGTCTTCATCCTTTTTGGTACTCTTATAAACCACTATCTAATAGCTTCTTTCGACAAGTGTTTCTTTCTAGACCGTTTTCCTTGTTTTTTCAAGGGAACAAATTTAGCGATGATACTCTCAATTTCATATTTTAGAATATTCCAACATTCAATTGCGGTCTTATTCATCAGCATGTTATTCCAATCTAGCTTTGCTTAGTATTTTCTCATATCTCTATAGTTACCTTTGTGGAAGTTTCTCCAATACGTTTTTTTATTTTTACTTTCTGATTTTACAGTGATGTCAAAATGTATTTGATTATGGTCACTGTTACCCAATGGTTCGTGTATTTTTACATTGTCCACTAATTCTTTATGTGATAGTAAAACTATATCTAATACGTTTTCTCCCCTGGTTGGTTCTAGCACGTGCTGAGTAAGGAAGCTCTCCTGAATTAAAAATAGAAATTGTTGGTCCTCACCCCTGTACTCTCTACATATTTCCATTGTATGTGTCCATGGTTAAAATCTTCCATTATGATACATTCCCCTTTACTAACTTCTTTTATAGCATTTTGTATTTTTGTGTTTTCCTCTTCGTTCACGTTTGGACTTCGGTAAACTAATATAATAGTTAATTTTTAATTTCCTGAAACTATTTTACATCAATCTGCTTCCCTTTCTAATTTTATTTCATAAGCCTGAATAGATTCTTTAACATATAAAATAACTCCCCCTCCCCTTCTTCCTATTCGATCTCTCCTAAACATTACGTATCCTGTCAATCCTAATTCAGCATATGTTATGCCTGTGTTGGCCCATTCATATTTACTATAATCCTAGCATTTAAACACACGCATCTATAATCTGCTTCAGACATGTTTTTCGGACATTTTGTTATTGGTAACAGTAACAGAAATGGTAAGTAATAATTCTAAGAAAGTAAGTAATAATTCTAAGAAAGTAAGTAATAATTCTACCACAACATTCATGCCAGCACAGTGAGTAGCTACCTGTACATTAACATGCACGTAAACATTGTACGTAACCCATTATGCTTGAGCACCTGCCTGTTACGTATCAATTACACATGTGGCAGGTGGAAGCAAGAACAAGCAGAGTTCGCTAGTAGTACAAAACCATCGTTAATGGGTGCTAATGACGTCAATGTGTGTTGTTTACAGTCGTCAATGCTCCACGGCTGATTATTGGATGACAATATTGATTATTATATCGATGATGATGAGAAAGACAATAATTACAACGACGATGGTGACGATGATGACGACGAATCTTACATGCATTTGATAATATTGATTATCATGTCGATGATGATGAGAACGACAACAATTACAACGACGATGCAGACGATGACGACGACGAATCTTACATGTATATAGGCTGATCTCTGTTTGCTCTGACGATTCACATCAGCGCGTGAGCACAGCTTGTCGAACTGTTGCTGCCTCGGACAGTTTGACAGTTTCTGCTGTGACATTCACAAGTACCTTGTCACCGCCATTAATGATAAATGTGTAATACACGTTGAGTGCCTGTCGCTCGGGTAGAGTGTGACGGTGAACGACTCCGTTGTCACATCTCTCACGAGAGACTGGGCCACTTAATTCACACGCCATCAAAAAACACCTCGTCATGGAACCTGCCTGCTCTCTTAGTACATTAAACTCGATTTTAACACATTAAGAATAACTATAATTACCTGTTGGACTAACACAATTACAATTTCAATATACCGATACAACAAATATAATACACAGTCTTGACACCTATCTATCAACAAAGAATAGATTATTATATGGGCCTATATATATATTCTCGGAACAGTATATCCGAGCAAATACCCTTCTCTACATATCTACTAAACAATACCCAATGAAATAATATACGTGCAGTGATTCGCTTTCGTGAATACCAAATGTAACATCGGTATAGTCACAAATAATCAAGTACCATTACAGATCAGCCACCCCCTGCTTCCATGTCATACCTATTACCAGACATAATACCTATCTAAAACATTTACGATTATTATCAAATTATCACATACATACATTTAAACAGAGTATAACATTGACATGCCTTCGGGTAATATATTCTGCGACTAAGATATATCACGCGACAACTGTCACAGCAAATCTGCAGCCCTCACTGACTGGCTCGCGTTACTGGTCAGCTCTCGTTACTGGTTAGCTCTCGTTACTGGTTAGCTCTCGTTACTGGTTAGCTCTCGTTACTTCGAATGCGGACAGCGCATAAACTGACAGTAGGACTGACTAGAGCCCCATCTCTGTTTTCTCAAAACTGTCTTGATTCTACCCCCCCCCACGCGTCCTGACCGCGGACAAAACTCCCTTTCTCCAACATGTGACCTCCTCCACACCCAATAACGGTTATCGCACTCAAATAACCCGTCCTACGGGTAAGACGATCAATCAATATGTCTCGAACCACCCATTTTATCATCCTTCCCATATGCTTTGAAATTACTTCAAATATAGTTACACCGTAACCAGTATGTATACATATATTATAACCACTTGAGTCGTCTTAAAATTAACATCTTTTTAATCCTAGATCCTACCCACCTACCCTAATACACAGTTCCATACAAGTAACCCTGCAATATCAAACCTCTAGTCAACTTTGTCCGCCTTTATAGTATAGCGTAACCCCTGACTGGACGTGTTATTACTACCAAGGTAAACACTTTCCCCAAATACTTGTCACCCGGATATGTACACAGCACGTATCCTATTCTAAATCACCGGTCACATATGTTAAAGTTCGCAAACCCCCAAAGTTATGACAGTCGCATATATTACTAATTACTACAGTTTGACGCTGCCTAGCTATATGCGGCTCTAACAATTAGACAAGAGAAATGGAGATGGGTTGGCCATCTGGATAGGAAAACATATAGCAGATTAATAAACACTATCTCTGATTGGCATCCGATAGACGGCGACGACGGCGAAAACGGTTTCGATACGTTCGAAACTAAATTATTTATTTAACAATCTTACTATAATGCAACAAGAGAATGTATCGTACACTATTCCTCATAGACGCATTAAATCTCGGGCGCCAAACTGTCACGGGTTCATCTACGACCCCACGAACAAGTCGGGACAATTTTATTTTCGAAATTCCCCCCACTACGACCCTCTCTATGAACAATCGAATTACCCTTTGTAGTTATTACGTACAACTGTTCACAAAATCATGCGTTTTTTCCACGATTATCCCAAGTTACGTAACACAAGGGAAAGGCATCGATATACATACTATAACTGCCAGTAGTACGCCTACGTTGCCAATTCGAGAGTTGGATTCCTGAAATTTTGTAAATATTGTTATCATGTCACTTACGAACTACCAATTTACCCCACTGGGGAATGGGTATTTATGTTAAAATTCGCCTTATGTGTCTATACCCAATTTGTGTCTCGGTGATGTTATCCTTAAGAATACGTCCGCCTGTTTTACACTCACAATAAAACGGTTTACTTTTTTTTAATGAAGCGTGCGAGCGCGCATGTGTTCAGACGCGCACGCACCTGTTTAATCGTCAATGTATGCTCGACTGTAGACATGTATAGTCGAGCATACCTACGAAACATGTGATCTGGTCTAATTAATTGTTTAGTGCATCGGGCGAATCATGAGTTTCACAAACGAACTGTTTTTCACTTGTAAGTAACGATGTCGCTGAGTCACAATCCACTTCATGATGAGCTTTCATTTAAAATGTAAACAGATTGTACGTTGTCAAGCGAACTCCCTGTTAGAGTCGTGCGAACTCCCTGCTAGAGTCGTGCGAACTCCCTGCTAGAGTCGTGTGGACTCCCTGCTAGAGTCGTGCGAACTCCCTGCTAGAGTCGTGCGCAGTAGATATTTACACATTAGGCTCCGCCCACCCGGTAGGTTTTAACATGCTCTTGTTTAATTGTTGCGTTTTAACTATTTGTCAAATATCTTATCCGGACGCTGCAATGTAATGATTAATTAATCACTAATGGATCAAACAGTTGTAATCGTTATGATTGTCACAATCTATACCATTATTTTTCGTAATTCCTGTCTATTGTTGTAGTAGTATTGCAGTGTTAATATGAAATAAAAAAATTAATATGAAATTACGATGCAACTACCAACATTTTAACTATTTAATTATTAGTTACTACTTGGTTGCTGCTGGGCCTACCACTGGGCCGACATTTTGTTTGCGCGTATGGCAGCGTGGCGCGCGCTCTGTCCCGCCAACGCGCTACTAATCACGCGCCATCACGCACACCGCGCTCTGCGCAAAAAGTGCACCAGGTGCGTCGCTCGTCACGCCGACACGATCAATTACATCGAACTAATCAGCTCGCGTAAAGCTCATAAATACGTTACGGCCGATGCGCGACCGTCCCTACTAGGCCACAATGTCGTCGGTGAGTTCTAATTCGTAGGCCTACTAATAGTGTGAACGCTATTATTATCGAGGAATCAAGATCGCGATCGTTCAGGCTAACCTCCTTCGAAAGGCTCTCTGCATCAACATAAACACGTCACCATACACCACTTCGAAAGGCTCTCTGCATCAACATAAACACGTCACCATACACCACTTCGAAAGGCTCTCTGCATCAACATAAACACGTCACCATACACCACTTCGAAAGGCTCTCTGCATCAACA
>BSQZ01000007.1:2227500-2387500 GCA_033239005.1 Lamellibrachia satsuma
CAGCTATCGATTGATTGACGAAGCAATGCGAGTGACTATAAGCAACGCTTGTTTGCTTCGCCAGCTGCCAGGCAGCGGTCGTTCCGGTGTGGGTCTGGACGGGGTGCTTCTGGGAGTCAGGCGGTGATCCCACGACACGGTCGAGTGACTTCAGCCCAATAATGCGGTTTGACTCCGTTGATAATAGGGCCTTCTCGGGTTCGCGAAGATCCTTCTTCCTATTATCTCGCGGCTCCCACTTGTGCCACCAGTTCTGCACGCAGACGATTTACTCGTCAACGTTCTCTGTCCCGATTCGTTGTTGTTATTATTCTATTATTATAGTTTAACAAAATACGTGCTTTGTTCGTGTCTCTTGCGGTTAGAACAACCTTTCAATGTACTACACACAGTAGCTTTACAGTTAGTCTATTCTATATTGAACCTTCAATCAAAATAACAATCAACGGGGTCTGTGTATCAGTATTTCCCTATATAATTGTGTACTATAGTGTATGTGTGTGTGTGTGTGTGTGTGTGTGTGTGTGTGTGTGTGTGTACGTGCGTGCGTGCGTGCGTGCGTGCGTGCGTGCGTGTGTGCGTGGCTAGTTTGCTGAAGACAAAAGTACAAGTCAGATGTATGTTTGTATACGAGCTTTTATAGTAAGCCAACTGATTATGCAGGAATGCAATATGCATATATAATATAAAACGACATCATCAAATCTAGGTAATTGAAAATTCACCAACTATCAGCAAAGGTGGGGGAACCGACCACACCAGGCCAATTATGTTATGGCCAATTTCAGAATGCCCCCCCCCCACCTCACAGGATCGCACATGGATGTGAGTTTCTTTGAAATCACTGAGCATACGCACATGTTAGTAATTGCCGGTAAACAGTGCGTTGTTTCTGCTGCAGTAAACTATTGCACCTTGTGATTTAAAGTAATTTCACTAAACCGAGTTACCAGGTACGGTGTTACTTGGATTTTTTTTCAAAATGATATTTACTTTTAATGATTTTTTTCAGGTAAATATTGTATTATATTTGCATTGTTTGTAAACACAGTGATTGGCTTGAGTTAGAGACAGACGCACTTTTTTTTCTACAGGAATACTATATTATGTATCGTCCATATTCACGGTTTTCGTAAACACGGCATTTATTCTCGATGCCTTAGGATAGAACCGATTGTCTAATTACATAAAAAATAATCACGTTATCTTCGCGACCGCTAATAAATACGACTTAACTCGACCATATGAACAGTTTTTGTCGGACCCACAAACGCACGCACGCACGCACGCACGCACGCGCTAAACCACTTTCAATCAGTATTCGAGATAAAACTCAATTGGATGTCGGTCAAAATCCTTAATTGTTACATCTTAGAACGGGTCATGGTTGCCGGGAGCCCAGTGCGAAAAGGAGAGGACGTCGACTGACAAAGCACGATTCAATTTGCAGCACTGCCGGAGATTGTCGGACTCTGGAGCTACTTTCACTGATACACGAGGGCTTAGAGGTTAGGCCGGAGGCAGGCACGGAGAAAGTGCCATGTGGACTCGCAACAGTAGAAAGACGAGCAAACTAGATTTAGACATGGTTTCTTGTAAACACAGAGACTGCTTAGTGCATCGAATACTGTTAGTTCACGCCATTTATTGCCCAGAGCTCAACTGCCGCGGTCCAATAATTGCATTTCGTGAGTCTTGTGCGAGAGTTTGATCAACCCAGCGACCTTGTGACCCACCCAGCGACCTTGTGACCCGTCCAGCGACAGAATATCCAGCTTTTCTTCGGCGTAAGTTTGTGACGACACAGATAAGTTTGTGACGACACAGATAAGTTTGTGACGACACAGATAAGCAACGTCGAAGATAACCCAACGACGACTTTTGTATTAGGCAGTGCTTTATTGTGGTTATTCTGTGTGGTTATTTTGTGTAGTTATTCTGTGTGGTTATCTGATGTTTGTTAAATGATATATGAGACAACAGATTAAAACAACAACAGCAGTTGCCCAGATAAGGTGATTGTCCCTGTTATTTGACAGTTCGTCACCAGGTCGAGTATGCATGTATGCATCACGATAGATGTATTGAAGCGACGCCGTGATTCAAGAACGAGTTTGCGCCGCCATGTTGCCGTAAGGAGTTGTTACGTCGTGTTTAGCAGACTGATGTGTAAATGTTGTATAGTCCACGGTCTGATAATTTCTTTGTTGATTTCAATAATGTGTCGAATGCAGATGTTGCTAACGTTCTAAGCATAGGTCTTACTTAATCCCAAGAGTAGTACCATCATCGCGGGACCGGGAGGCCTGACCGTTCTTATCGTGCCGCAGCCGACATCGCCTGTAGTCCGCAGACACCACGGCTCCACCCGCCGGACACGGCCTAGTAGTCTACGTGAACGCAAGCACACGGGGGACATCTGTTGATGGGAGATACCGGCCCGGCAGTCCCACCACGACAACGGAGCCCACTCCTCTCTCTGGGTGCTAGATACCGGCCCGGCAGTCCCACCACGACAACGGAGCCCGCTCCTCTCCCTGGGTGCTAGATACCGGCCCGGCAGTCTCACCACGACAACGGAGCCCGCTCTTCTCCCTGGGTGCTAGATACCGGCCCGGCAGTCTCACCACGACAACGGAGCCCACTCTTCTCCCTGGGTGCTAGATACCGGCCCGGCAGTCCCACCACGACAACGGAGCCCACTCCTCTCCCTGGGTGCTAGATACCGGCCCGGCAGTATCACCACGACAACGGAGCCCGCTCCTCTCCCTGGGTGCTAGATACCGGCCCGGCAGTCTCACCACGACAACGGAGCCCGCTCCTCTCCCTGGGTGCTAGATACCGGCCCGGCAGTCCCACCACGACAACGGAGCCCGCTCCTCTCCCTGGGTGCTAGATACCAGCCCGGCAGTCCCACCACGACAACGGAGCCCGCTCCTCTCCCTGGGTGCTAGATACCAGCCCGGCAGTCCCACCACGACAACGTGAATTACGTCAAACTAAGGACCTTACAAGTGTTAATACTTACTTATTTACTTGTCCTCTTGGCGCCACAGTCGGTGCATAAGGCCAGTGTTAATACAGTACTTACTTATTTACTTGTCCTCTTGGCGCCACAGTCGGTGCATAAGGCCAGTGTTAATACAGTACTTACTTATTTACTTGTCCTCTTGGCGCCCAGTCGGTGCATAAGGCCAGTGTTAATATAGTGTAAGCTTCTTAATGCGGTATGACGTAAGTCGTCAAACATAGTTGAGCAGATGTTCAAATGCGGGACATCATCCAGGGGGACTTTCAACACTGGCACGATATGGTGCCGTGAGTACTTACCGACTGAGAGTGGCACGATATGGTGCCGTGAGTACTTACCGACTGAGACAGTGACACGATATGGTGCCGTGAGTACTTACCGACTGAGACAGTGACACGATATGGTGCCGTGAGTACTTACCGCCTGAGACAGTGGCACGATATGGTGCCGTGAGTACTTACCGACTGAGACAGTGGCACGATATGGTGCCGTGAGTACTTACCGAATGAGACAGTGGCACGATATGGTGCCGTGAGTACTTACCGACTGAGACAGTGGCACGATATGGTGCCGTGAGTACTTACCGACTGAGACAGTGGCACGATATGGTGCCGTGAGTACTTACCGACTGAGACAGTGGCACGATATGGTGCCGTGAGTACTTACCGACTAAGAGAGTGGCACGATATGGTGCCGTGAATACTTACCGACTGAGTGAGTGGCACGATATGGTGCCGTGAGTACTTACCGACTGAGAGAGTGGCACGAAATGGTGCCGTGAGTACTTACCGACTGAGAGAGTGGCACGATATGGTGCCGTGAGTACTTACCGACGTAGACAATGAAGTTGCCAACTCGTTTACATTCACTCTATACGAGAGAAGCTTAATTGTGTGTTCTACTTGTAGAAAATTTAAAGTAAATACGCTCCTAATTATGATAAATTACGATCACGTATGTTTTTTACAATGACAGCAAGCGTCTATGTACACGGGCTAGTCCCGGATATATAGCGCTTTACACATTTTAGTAAATAATAATAAACTTGAAAGGAAATTAACCAAAAACTACAATCGTTCAAACTGTCTCTCAAAATAGTGAAAGTCATCCCAGTACGTCCATTACCATTATGTTCCCCGTAATCCAAAGAAGCATCATTCAAGCTTTGTTGGCACAACTGATATTCAGAGATTTTACTAAACATAATTATGGGTTGTCAGTCTCGTGGCACTTGTAGGACTAACAAACCAGAGAGGACCAAAAGACCCATAAAGGACCAACAGACCAAAGACGGCCAACAAACCCAAAGAGGACTTATACTATCTTGACTTTCTTGTCAGTGGTAAATCTTTCACATATTTATTATAATAAATCTGCCAACAGTACACAAGTTTTGCTTCTTACGTTTTATTCATCTGGAGTTTGTACTTTATAACGTTAAACTGCTGTTAAAAAATCACTTTGTTTCCGTGTATATGAAGATAGTTACCACATATTGCACAAAGACTGGCCAATGAAAAACATAGATTCTCTGGATTATAGTCATCTACAAAACTATTGGCAGCGCTACGTAAAGAAATGTCTGTAAACTGTAAACACAAGCATTCACATCATTGATGGAACACAAGCATTCACATCATTGATGGAACCAATTCACATTGTAACAATTTTACTCACATCATCAAACTTTCAATACAGAGAGACAATTATTTGAATTATCTTTTATAGCAGTGATAGTTTATTTAGTTGTCAGTTTAGTGAGGAGAATCTGAGCGCCTTTGAAGTCCATTTTTGTGATCGATTTCTTCACAGACACGAGTTCTTCCTTCACTCTTGTGGTTACTTCTTCATCATTGACCTCGAGCAAGCTGCAACAGCAAGGACAGTCATAGGACAAGCTGCAACAGCAAGGACAGTCATAAGACAAGCTGCAAGAGCAAGGACAGTCACAAAACAAGCTGCAACAGCAAGGACAGTCATAAAACAAGCTACAACAGCAAGGACAGTCATAAGACAAGCTGCAACAGCAAGGACAGTCATAAGACAAGCTGCAACAGCAAGGACAGTCATAAGACAAACTGCATGAGCAGGGACAGTCACAAAACAAGCTGCAACAGCAATGACAGTCATAAAACAAGCTGCAACAGCAATGACAGTCATAAAACAAGCTGCAACAGCAATGACAGTCATAAAACAAGCACCACGGCATGTGGCTTTGGGCTGATTAAATTTAGGACCTTTTATGATCAATACTTTGTAAATTTAAGATCTATTTTCATGACAAATTTAATATAAAACAACAAAGAAATTTGTTGAATTATAGCCTAAGCCTAGTTTGATGAAACCCAATTTAAGACCTTTTAAGACCATTATTTAAAACATTTTAAAGACCTTTTCAAGGCCTTCAAAATGCAAGACCAAATTTAAGACTCTGCACCTCATGTGCTATTGTTAGACTGCACCACGTGTACTGTTACTAGCATCTGCACCTCGTGCACTGATTTTTAGACTCTGCACCTCGTGCACTTTTTTTTTACTCTGCACCACGTGCACTTTTTTAAGACTCTGCACCTCGTGCACTGCCGTTAGACTCTGCACCTTGTGCACTGTCATTATACTCTGCACCTCGCACACTGTCATTAGACTCTGCACCTCGTGCACTGTCATTAGACTCTTCACCTCGTGCACTGACGTTAGACTCTGCACCTCGTGCACTGTTGTTAGACTCTGTGCTTCATACACTGTTGTTAGACTATTCACTTTGTGTGTGTGTGTATGTGAGTGTGCACGTGTATGTGAGTGTGTGCAATTGTATGTGAGTGTGTGTGTGTGTGTATGTGAGTGTATGTGAGTGTGTGTGTATGTGAGTGTATGCGATTGTGAATGTGTGTATGTGAGTGTATGTGAGTGCATGTGAGTGTGTGTGTATGTGAGTGTGTGTGCGTACGTGAGTGTGTGTGTATGTGAGTGTGTGTGTATGTGAGTGTGTGTGTATGTGAGTGTGTGTGTATGTGAGTATGTGTGTGTGTGAGTGTGTGTGTGTATGTGAGTGTATGCGATTGTGAGTGTGTGTATGTGAGTGTATGTAAGTGTGTGTGTATGTGAGTGTGTGTGTGTATGTGAGTGTGTGTGTATGTGAGTGTGTGTGTATATGAGAGTGTGTGTGTGTATGTGAGTGTGTGTGTATGTGAGTGTATGTGAGTATGTGGGTGTATGTGTGTGTCAGTGTGTGTGAGTGTATGTGAGTGTATGTGAGTGTGTGTGTGCCTACCTGATGAGAATGAAGCAGCCTCTATTGCAGGCAGCCCAAGTCTTCAGGGCTCCTTTTGGGAGAACATCCAGCAGGATTCGTGAGAAGAAGACTACAAGAAAAAAGACAGAAGGCTCAAATAATGATCTGTCGAAAAATACAAAATAAAAGGTACAGTAGCTTCCATTTATTAAAAAATTTAGCACAAATACTGGCAGAAGAACATGCTATTCATTACATCACCAACACAACAGAGAACAACTATTAGAAAAGGCCCAAAGTGGACAAAAGAAGCTCACTTTTCTCGCCATCTTTCATGCGATTGGCATCGTTTGCAATAAGTTTCTTCAGCGACAAGTGTCCAGCTGAATGTTCCACGATGTGGCAAGTCTGCTGGTTGCCAGCTGCAAAAGGCTCAGCAGCAATCTGTGCCACTGCTCGCATCGCCTCTGTTGGATCACCTGTAGTGGACACACTCGTGATATACAATACAACATCACATATATACAGTACATCACATATATACAGTACATCACATATATACAGTACAATATGACATATATACAGTACATCACATATATACAGTACATCATATATATACGTCACCTATATACAGTACAACATGACACATATATACAATACAACAACACATATACAGTACAACATCACATGTATACAATACAGCATCACACATATATAATACAACATCACATATATACAGTACAACATCACATATATACAATACAACATCACATATATATATATATAATACAACATCACATATATACAGTACAACATCAAATACATACAATACAAATTGACAGTGTACACTACTCCAACACTGTACAGAATAGTTATGCATTTAAAAAACAATTTGGTTCACTCCACTTCACCTCAGTTCACCATCTGTATAAATGAGTACCTAGCAATAAACAGTAGTGGATATATGTAAATGAGTAGTCTTCATGCAGCAAATGCAATGTGGCTGAATGCTTCCAAGAGAAGTAGAGTTGGTATTGGAATGAAGAGGTCCACCAGTGGGTGAAGTGTACAATTATTTAAGCAGTCCTATGGACTGAATACTGTGTTATTTAACAACTTATTACCTTTAAATGAAAATTAACTATTAAAAAGGTTTTACCATTGAAACAAAACAATTGTATTTGATTCACATGAATAGATATTGTGGTAATAGTAACAGAAGAAATAATATATAACCTGTAACATAACCTGTTTGACTTCAGTACATGGCAACATTGCAGAAAACATCAACATAGCACAATGTAACCACATCGAGATTCACAGTCTGGCATGGCTGGACTGTTTAGATTACTGTGACCATCATTAAATACTTCATAATTTCCCTGTGCATCTTGTCAAAAGCTGCCAATTCTGCACCTCCAGCTAAAAGCAATATTTTCCACCAAACAGCTCATCAATTAGTTATACAAGACTTCACAGCTGCTGAATGTCAAACTGACACACTGGGTGCCAACACATCTAGTCTGTTAACCACATTCCCGTATGAATTGATATACACAGTGGAGTCACTCAATGGCTGGCAATGTTAACATATTCATATCCCATGGCTACAGCAGCAGACTGCTGGGTCATAGGAAGTTAACAATGACCTTGCAGTAGCGCCAACTGCTAAAAATGGTTTACAAACATGTCAAGTTTCAAATTAGGCAAATATCAATAGATCAAAATGAAGACGCCTACAAAAGGGATGGCTGTAGATGAACACAGTAGAACACACGCACACATCCATGGATGTGTGGTACCTCAAGGATCAGTATTAGGACCTATATTATTCTTAATTTATATCAATGACTTGGACGACAGTATAACAAGTAACGTACTGAAATTTGCGGATGACACAAAACTGTTTAGAAAGGTTAATACTGATGGTGATAAAAAACATTTACAAAACGATCTAGACAGATTAGTGAAATGGTCTGAGAAATGGCAGATGCTGTTCAATTTTGGGAAATGTAAATGCCTACATACAGGACATGGGAACTTGAATGTAAACTATAAAATGGGAGATACTGTTCTGGGTACTACTGTAAAAGAAAAGGACTTAGGAGTTACAATAAGCGCTGATATGAAAGTTTCAGAGCAGTGTGGTATTGCAGCTTCAAAGGTTAATCAAATTCTTGGATTGATTAGAAGAAACATAACATACAAGGGAAAAAAGTTAATTATACCTCTTTATAAAGCAATAGTTAGACCTCATTTAGAATACTGTATACAAGCATGGAGACCATATCGTAAGAAGGATATAGATACGCTTGAACGCATACAAAGGAGAGCAACTAAAATGATTCCAGAACTGAGAGACCTTAGTTATGAAGAACGCCTGAAAGAATGTGGTTTAACAACTCTAGATACAAGGAGGTTAAGAGGAGATCAGATTGAAGTTTTTAAGATATTGAATGGGTATGAAAATATTGATAGAAATATGTTTTTCTCACTCAAGAAGGATAGCAGAACTAGAGGACATGAGGTAAAATTAGTAAAGGATCAATGTAGATTGGACATCAGGAAGCACTCGTTCTCACAGAGGACAATAAATGAATGGAACAAATTGTCTACAGATTGTGTAACTGCTAGCAGCGTGAATATGTTTAAAAACAAGGTTGACACATATCTCAGGAGGGCGGGTTATAAGTAGGTGAACATTGTTGGACTCTCGATAAGCCAATGGCTTCCTTGTCCACTTGTCATCTGGGCCTTTGGCTTGGATGGCAAATCTTGTTAAATCTTGTTAAATCCATGGATGCACGCATACATCCATGGATGCACGCACACATCCATGGATGCACGCACACATCCATGGATGCACGCACACATCCATGGATGCACGCACACATCCATGGATGCACACACACATTTCTTTTTGAGCTGTTTAAAAATATGGACAAATTATGAAAATAGATTAGATGGTATTGACAGCTTTATGGAAATAGACTAGGTGACAGTAACATTAAAACAGCACCGACACACATTGCCGACAGTGACACTGACAGCCATGGTAACAACTCAATGATTCTGACACAAGTGATGTCATCAATATTGACATTACTATTTATTTGTGCCTCTGAGGATTTATTTGCACATTTTGGATTAACGGAATACAAGATTATACAATATACATAATTTCAATGTTACATTTTATGGTGGTCACATGGCTCATTGCCGTCTTCCTGTGACCCCATTGACACTAATTATCATTACTCAAGGCATGTGGCAACGAATTGAGGACATTTGTTCTATTGTGATCGTAATATAGAGTGAATGCCTGAATCCATACACAAACTGCCACATAAGCTTACCAGCCAAAACAAGATACTTCCACAATTCCATGTGGTTTGAATGGTTGGTGGTTTCAAACATTTCCAATTGCATTCCGTACATTGAGGGTTTGAACAGTGCACTGAATGAAGGTATTCGTCTATTGTTTAGATAACATGTGCTTAAACTTTTATTTTATACTCTGTATCACATCACCTATACTGTACGAAAAATATGTTCTAGGTCTCTCTTTCACAAGAAGGTTGTGTTGTCTAGTGATTCTGCTACTTTTATCCAAATTCTTTTTGGGTATGTAATTTGTAAATGACTTAGGCAATAGGTTATAGTGAAATTCATACAAAAATAGTGAGACATCCAACTTATATACATCTACGATTTTAAGTATGTTTTGAGATTTAAATATGGGATCAGTGTGATTTCTGTACCCTTATTGTTAATTATTCGTATGGCGCATTTTTGTAAAGTTACTAACTTACTCATAGTGTTTCCATTGCCACATGCTTTACGCAGTAAGTTTCCATTGCCCCACGCTTGTACGCAGTAAGTTTCCATTGCCCCATGCTTGTACGCAGTAAGTTTCCATTGCCCCATGCTTGTACGCAGTAAGTTTCCATTGCCCCATGCTTGTACGCAGTAAGTTTCCATTGCCCCATGCTTGTACGCAGTAAGTTTCCATTGCCCCATGCTTGCATGCAGTAAGTTGCCCCATGCTTGTACGCAGTAAGTTTCCATTGCCCCATGCTTGTACGCAGTAAGTTTACATTGCCCCACGCTTGCACGCAGTAAGTTTCCATTGCCCCATGCTTGTACGCAGTAAGTTTCCATTGCCCCATGCTTGCATGCAGTAAGTTGCCCCATGCTTGTACGCAGTAAGTTTCCATTGCCCCATGCTTGTACGCAGTAAGTTTCCATTGCCCCATGCTTGCATGCAGTAAGTTGCCCCATGCTTGTACGCAGTAAGTTTCCATTGCCCCATGCTTGTACGCAGTAAGTTTACATTGCCCCACGCTTGCACGCAGTAAGTTTCCATTGCCCCACGCTTGCACGCAGTAAGTTTCCATTGCCCCATGCTTGTGCAGTAAGTTTCCATTGCCCCATGCTTGTATGCAGTAAGTTTCCATTGCCCCATGCTTGTACGCAGTAAGTTTCCATTGCCCCATGCTTGCACGCAGTAAGTTTCCATTGCCCCATGCTTGTACGCAGTAAGTTTCCATTGCCCCATGCTTGCACGCAGTAAGTGTCCATTGCCCCATGCTTGTACGCAGTAAGTTTCCATTGCCCCATGCTTGCACGCAGTAAGTTTCCATTGCCCCATGCTTGCACGCAGTAAGTTTCCATTGCCCCATGCTTGTACGCAGTAAGTTTCCATTGCCCCATGCTTGCATGCAGTAAGTTGCCCCATGCTTGTACGCAGTAAGTTTCCATTGCCCCATGCTTGTACGCAGTAAGTTTACATTGCCCCACGCTTGCACGCAGTAAGTTTCCATTGCCCCACGCTTGCACGCAGTAAGTTTCCATTGCCCCATGCTTGCACGCAGTAAGTTTCCATTGCCCCATGCTTGTGCAGTAAGTTTCCATTGCCCCATGCTTGTATGCAGTAAGTTTCCATTGCCCCATGCTTGTACGCAGTAAGTTTCCATTGCCCCATGCTTGCACGCAGTAAGTTTCCATTGCCCCATGCTTGTACGCAGTAAGTTTCCATTGCCCCATGCTTGTACGCAGTAAGTTTCCATTGCCCCACGCTTGTACGCAGTAAGTTTCCATTGCCCCATGCTTGTACGCAGTAAGTTTCCATTGCCCCACGCTTGCACGCAGTAAGTTTCCATTGCCCCATGCTTGTACGCAGTAAGTTTCCATTGCCCCATGCTTGTATGCAGTAAGTTTCCATTGCCCCACGCTTGTACGCAGTAAGTTTCCATTGCCCCATGCTTGTACGCAGTAAGTTTCCATTGCCCCATGCTTGCACGCAGTAAGTTTCCATTGCCCCATGCTTGTACGCAGTAAGTTTCCATTGCCCCATGCTTGTACGCAGTAAGTTTCCATTGCCCCATGCTTGTACGCAGTAAGTTTCCATTGCCCCACGCTTGTACGCAGTAAGTTTCCATTGCCCCATGCTTGTACGCAGTAAGTTTCCATTGCCCCATGCTTGCACGCAGTAAGTTTCCATTGCCCCATGCTTGCACGCAGTAAGTTTCCATTGCCCCATGCTTGTACGCAGTAAGTTTCCATTGCCCCACGCTTGTACGCAGTAAGTTTCCATTGCCCCACGCTTGTACGCAGTAAGTTTCCATTGCCCCATGCTTGTACGCAGTAAGTTTCCATTGCCCCATGCTTGTACGCAGTAAGTTTCCATTGCCCCATGCTTGTACGCAGTAAGTTTCCATTGCCCCACGCTTGTACGCAGTAAGTTATATGACTATGGATTAGAGTATAATATAGTAATTTGAAATGTTTCACTTTATTAATTGCAAAAAATGTTTCTCAATATTTTGGAACTGACTTTGTGTTCTGTCCATGTTAAATGCGTGTCGAAATTTCACAGATTCTTTTTTGTTGTTCTCGCCAACCTGGTTAATGATGTCATTGTTTATTTTAATACTGTTGTTTTAGTGTTTACATAGCTAAAAATGCAAAAAAAATCTTTTTAACATTTAAAAATAATTTATTAGCACAGAAACAATCGTATAACTGAGGATTAACTTGATTACTGAAGATTGGATAAATGAGACGAGTGTAATAGCATCGACATACATTTGGCGTGTGTGAGGACGGCCACCATCAGGAGGATTGTGGCATTGTTCAGGACGATCTCATCACTGCACTTCACAAGATACTGCACTAGAGGCTTCGACACGTGGTCCAGTAGCTCTCGTCTCCGTACCGCAGCATCCTTCTTGCTGCAACATTACGGACGATTTCTGTAGACAACATTCAGCCGACTTATAGTCAAATTATTCATTCCATATAAAAAGTCTACTTTAAATTAACAAGCTTTATGAAATAACCAGTTTCACAAAAAATTCATTTTACAATCTGCTTTTTTGTCAAGAAGTTCCATTTCAAATGATTTAAGAACTTCAACATAAGCACAGAACGGTTAAAATAATTTACACTGTCGTATCACCACAGTATAATAAACGTGCATGAAAACTGACTGAAGGTCACACAACAAAATGTTGCTACGTTATCTCTGTCTGCTCTAACACCAACAGTAGTCAGATTGGGAATACATGATTTTTATTTTTGGGGAATACTTCTGTGAAACTTACCAATGCGATACATACCCATCTCATCTAACATACAACAACAACATTGATAAACATGTGTTTTAATAGAGACAGCCTGCTTGCCATACCATCTGGTGAACAGAGGAAGAACTAACTTATCATTCAGTTCCTGAAGAAGGCCGACAAATTGAAAGCAAGTATACTTTAATAGTTGTTTTCAGAAGAAAATTTATATATCAATGTGCCTTGTTAATTGAACAATGATATCATGTGCTTAACTGCAGCATTAACACGGCCACTGTCTGTGAATTTGGATCACAGTACAAGATAATTTTCTGAGAATAAAACTGTCACGACCATCACAGCTGGTAGTCCCACTGACCATGCATATCCTGACTCTCCTATTAGGAAACCCTCGTCCTATTTCCCACCTGGTCGCGTTTCCGTCTCCCTGCTGCAGCACCTTGATGATGTCCGGGTGGAAGTGGAGGGGATGTCGGCCACACAGGAGATAGTAGAGCACCTTGCGGCCGTGTCCATCCTGGGCCAAGTCATGCACGCCCTTGAGCAGCTCCTACGGCCCAACAGACAACAAACATCATCTGTCTGCAACACAGGCTCGGTCAGATGTGCCGGGGAAACTACACCAAGTTAGAGTAATGTGTAGTCAGCAAACCTCAAGTATCACTCCAATTGGTTTAGTTTTAATTTTCCTTCTCTAGAGTCAGTGAGTCCACGACAGTTTTGATTGACAGTCTGATGCTTAAGACCCCAGTCCTCTCGATTGACAGTCTGATGCTTAAGACCCCGGTACTCTCGATTGACAGTCTGATGCTTAAGACCCTGGTCCTCTCGATTGACAGTCTGATGCTTAAGACCCCGGTACTCTCGACTGACAGTCTGATGCTTAAGACCCCGGTACTCTCAATTAACAGTCTGATGCTTAAGACCCTGGTCCTCTCAATTGACAGTCTGATGCTTAAGACCCCGGTCCTCTCGATTGACAGTCTGACGCTTAAGACCCTGGTCCTCTCGACTGACAGTCTGATGCTTAAGACCCCGGTCCTCTCAATTGGCAGTATGATGCTTAAGACCCCGGTCCGCTCGATTAACAGGCTGATGCTTAAGACATTACAAAACTAAACTTTAGGGCTCTGGTATATATATATATACTTATATAAATGGTTTGACAGATGATGAACATAACATTTTAGAAATGCATAATTAACATTCCACATGGGCCACTACCGCGGTATATATTCATTTCACCATGGACTATTAAATCCTTGGTAGCCTGTGGTCGAGAACAGACACAACATGCATTTTATTATAACCATTCCATTGCAATCCTATTCAACTGGATCCATATGGTATCCTATTCAACTGGATCCATATGGTATCCTATTCAACTGGATCCATATGGTATCCTATTCAACTGGATCCATATGGTATCCTATTCAACTGGATCCATATGGTATCCTATTCAACTGGATCCATATGGTATCCTATTCAACTGGATCCATATGGTAAGCAGGATATCAATTCAACAATTGTTCATTTAACAAACAACAAAACACATGCAACAGATGATGTCATGTTAATATTTGGACTTAAAATAATCATGAAATAATCCTACTAAAATACAAGAGACGTACATCTAAGATAGCTTTCTGTACGAGCTTTGTGTCGTCGACCACATCAAAGAGTGCCAGCAGCACGAGGTGGCCGTATTCCTCCTGGCAGATCTTGGCAACAAACGTCTTGAAACTCTTCACAATCACCTTACGGTCCTATAAACACAAAGTAGACAACCAACTGTCTACACAACGTGCGACAAAGCAAAGCGTTCAATTTATGACATGCACCAACAACATTCGTTGCTCAGTGTTACGCTTCACCCCTGGCAGACACACAATCACTTACAACATCTATTGAAGATTCAGCCATGTTGCAATTGCTGTGCAAAAGCTGTTTGTTCCTATAATTCCATCATTGGAATCCCATAAAATCTAACTATTGCCATTCAAGATGGCAGGTCGACTCAAACCCTGGTCCTGTTGATTGACAGTCTGGTTGTCTACTGCCAAGCTACCGTGCCCTACACAGTTTACAATAATCTGATAACAAAATAACTGTGCATCAAGTCAAAGTATGTGCTCAGTTATCAATCCCAGGACTGGATGGATATAGACATAGAACACCACATTTAACTAGGCAAGTGTGGCTAGCAAGGAGGGAGATACTGGCAGGGAAGTTAGAGACTTATTGAGATAGTAGAGGACATGTGCTGAAGTCTGACGGTGTCCCCACCTATGCTCATAAGTCTTATTCAAAGAATAAACTTGCAAAAGCTGCTCTCACCTTTGCTGTGCCATGCCAGAGACAGATCATCCCGACCCTGGCGCCGTCCCGGGTGTGCAGCATGTGCACAATCCCTTCTCGCACCGTCTCAATCATTTCCTGTATGACAACCAATCACTAGCTTAGTTCAATTTATATATTATTTTGTATAATCTCTGATTACAAACACATGGAATCAGTGGGTTGTACACATGGAATCAGTGGGTTCTACAGTGAACACTTTAAAATCTTCCAATGGTTTGCATTTTACCGATGTTAATTTGAACCTGATCTGATTTGTCTGGAACGCAGCCAAGTATTAAAGACAGACTTACTAGTGAGTGACAGACTTACTAGTGGGTGACAGACTTACTAGTGGGTGACAGACTTACTAGTGGGTGACAGACTTACTAGTGGGTGGCAGACTTACTAGTGGGTGGCAGACATACTAGTGGGTGACAGACTTACTAGTGAGTGACAGACTTACTAGTGGGTGACAGACTTAATAGTGATTGACAGACTTACTAGTGGGTGACAGACTTAATAGTGATTGACAGACTTACTAGTGGGTGACAGACTTAATAATGAGTGACAGACTTACTAGTGGGTGACAGACTTACTAGTGAGTGACAGACTTACTAGTTAGTGACAGACTTACTAGTGAGTGACAGACTTAATCATGAGTGACAGACTTACTAGTGGGTGACAGACTTACTAGTGGGTGACAGACTTACTAGTGGGTGGCAGACTTAATAGTGAGTGACAGACTTACTAGTGGGTGATAGACTTACTAGTGGGTGACAGACTTAATAGTGAGTGACAGACTTACTAGTGGGTGACAGACTTAATCATGAGTGACAGACTTACTAGTGGGTGACAGACTTACTAGTGGGTGACAGACTTAATAGTGAGTGACAGACTTACTAGTGGGTGGCAGACTTACTAGTGGGTGACAGACTTACTAGTGGGTGACAGACATACTAGTGAGTGACAGACTTACTAGTGGGTGACAGACTTACTAGTGGGTGGCAGACTTAATAGTGAGTGACAGACTTACTAGTGGGTGACAGACTTACTAGTGGGTGACAGACTTAATAGTGGGTGACAGACTTACTAGTGGGTGACAGACTTAATAGTGGGTGACAGACTTACTAGTGAGTGACAGACTTACTAGTGGGTGACAGACTTACTAGTGAGTGACAGTCTTACTAGTGGGTGACTGTCACTCACTATTAAGTATGTCACTCACTAGTAAGTCTGTCTTACTAGTGGGTGACAGACTTACTAGTGAGTGACAGACTTAATAGTGAGTGACAGACTTACTAGTGAGTGACAGACTTACTAGTGGGTGACAGACTTAATAGTGAGTGACAGACTTACTAGTGGGTGACAGACTTACTAGTGGGTGACAGACTTACTAGTGGGTGACAGACTTACTAGTGAGTGACAGACTTACTAGTGGGTGACAGACTTACTAGTGGGTGACAGACTTAATAGTGAGTGACAGACTTAATAGTGGGTGACAGACTTAATAGTGAGTGACATACTTACTAGTAGGTGACAGACTTACTAGTGGGTGACAGACTTAATAGTGAGTGACAGACTTACTAGTGGGTGGCAGACTTACTAGTGGGTGACAGACTTACTAGTGGGTGACAGACTTACTAGTGGGTGACAGACTTACTAGTGGGTGGCAGACTTACTAGTGGGTGGCAGACATACTAGTGGGTGACAGACTTACTAGTGAGTGACAGACTTACTAGTGGGTGACAGACTTAATAGTGAGTGACAGACTTACTAGTGGGTGACAGACTTAATAGTGAGTGACAGACTTACCAGTGGGTGACAGACTTACTAGTGAGTGACAGACTTACTAGTGGGTGACAGACTTAATAGTGAGTGACAGACTTACTAGTGGGTGACAGACTTACTAGCTACCATCTAGGAACGTTCATGAATGAGATTACTCACAGTTCTCTGTTTGACGGAGGCGTAGTTGAAGAACTCAAGGAAGATCCGGTGAATGATGGAATACTGCAGCACTGTCCTGATGTACATCAACTTTGTGTCATTGCTTTGACTTTTTATTATATTTTATCTTAATTTTATCTTAAGTTATATAACTGTGGCGGTAAGATTGCGTGTGACTGATGGCCCATTGGAAATAAGGCTACAAATGTGGCATGGTCCCCATCGTGAAATAAAGCTTGTACTACTACTATATAGGCACTAGGTTAGATGCATTATGCATTCATTATCAAAATATTCCACACAAATATCTCGGTCTCAGCACCATGGAAACATTAAGAAAAACTATAAAAAAAATTTTTTTAGAAATACATAACTGAATAACAGACTGATGAAAAGCATATTTTACTTCACACCTGACATTCTTGATCACTAAAACATAGGTTTGAATTCTCTGGAAAGAATTCAGCTATACAATCAAACTGCACAAACAAGTCAATATAATCCATCACTGTGTACAATTGTATTAATTTATCCCTCAGTGAAGCTGTCTGGATGTGATTCAAGAGGATTATGAATACAACATTCTGCATCACATTGAATTACTGCTCAAACTATGACACCACACAGCTAGTGACACGTGACTGACACGTGACAGCAGCCACGGTGACACTCACTTGTCAACAAGGGCAGACAACACCTCCTTCATGTTACTCAGCACAGACACACGCTTCTCAGGGTGCGACTTCATGATGTCATCAAGTGTCCGAGTCTCAGACGTCTGAAACAGGCAACCACGTCTGTTCATTCTCAAAATCTTGATTTAACAAGTTTAACAAGATTTAACAAGATTGCCATCCAAAACAAAAACCAAGATGCCAAGTGGACAAGGAAGCCATTGGCTTACTGGGAGTAAATTTTTTTTTTACGTATGTGTAAACTGCCCCTCTGAGATTGTCAATTTTGTTTTTAAACATATCCAAGCTGCTAGCATTTGACGAGACTTGACAAGTTAAGTTCAAATGCATCATCGTCTATATACAAATCTGTGTATGACGTACAAGACATATATTTTGGAGCAAATTAAAGTACTTCACAATAAGCAGCAAGTCAAATATAAAGCATGTTATGCTGAGCAAAATGTAGAGAAATGTGTTTTGCATTACAACATTAAGTCATTTTATGAGTGGCATGGCGTCGTGGAAACAAGAACCTACACCACCAGCTACTGCCCAAAGCTTGCTCTATCAATGAAGCGCCGTGAGCGCCTTGTCTAGTAAAATAATGGTGCTATAAAAGACCACCTACTATCATTATATTACTTACCTTAAACAATGCGAAGCTCGGACCGTAGAATTCTTCAACAAGTGCTGCTCTTTGTTGAGCATTTGCGTAGTTATTGTACGCACATTCGATTATCTCAGCAGCTTCCTGTTAATGGCAAACATTCACACATTCAGACTCAGTTAACAACAAAACACACAGATTCTAAACAAAACACTCATCATGTGATAGAGCAATCAAACATCATGTGATAGAGCAATCAAACATCATGTGATAGAGCAATCAAACATCATGTGATAGAGCAATCAAACATCATGTGATAGAGCAATCAAACGTTAAAGTGACTCTTTTTTGTAAATGTAGGTTGAATTCCAAACATTTGGGCTCCTCAAAGACATTTACAGTTCACCACTGAGATATATTTATTGAACTTTATTCCCAGTTATACTGTGTCAATATGAAAAGGCCAAGATCTACTCATTAGCCAGCATGTGTCTACAACCAGTGTCATCTTCTACAGCTACATGATCTAAAAGATATTTTGCAGTTTTAAGGTAGCTGGGGTGACTATTATATGCTTGTTTTGAATTGAGTAGTTTCAGTAGAAGTTTTAAAGATAAATTAACCATTTCTTCAAAGATTGTAGATGAAATACTATATAATATTCCAGATTAATAAAAATTTTAGTTTTTCATTTATTTGCTTATGTTACAAGATTTTTTTAACATTTTTGTAAATGTGAAAATTTAAAAAGCATTTTTGTAAATGTTAAATTATATTGTTTTGAGAAAACCCCAAAGAAATAAACGCCATATAAGTATGACAGTGTCACTGAAAACTTTAATGTAGATTTTGGTTAACATAAACAAATTATATCTGCTACATCACCGTGAATTAATTAGCCTAAAGTGGCAGTGCATTTTTAACATAAACCTTCACCAATCATAATTCCAAACTGTGTAAAGTTGCCTACATAAGACACTTTCATAAACCAAATTGCAGCTTAGTGTTGTAGTTTTTCTAAAAAAGTTAATTAAACATCATTTCCTGGTTATTAGTGATAACAGAAATGTCAATAGAGATGCTTATCATGCTTGAAATGTGACTTTTTCACTGGCGTTTTATGTATTGTTGACAAAACAACGGCCATTACCAATATTAACATGTCCCCTTAATTTGCCGCCACATTGGCCCTTGAATCTGTATTTATAACATGTAATCTACAATATCAGGTTACGCCAGCCATCTGACAAACACATTTACAATAATTTTGATTGGCTCGTTATCTGTGGGGTCACCAGGTCACATCTACATGCCATTTCCGTTATAGTTTCAAAGGCACAATAAACTATGTTAGCACCGATATTTGCTGGTTTAAGGACATGATTTAGTTAGGTAGATATAATACTGATGTGTACTGGAATCACAGTAACCAGATGATACGTTCCATGTTCACGGCAAACAAATAAAGCTGGTTCGAAGATCAGCGCACACACGGTCGTTACTATGGAAACATCATCACCGATTTCCAAAAGGACTGGTTTTTTTAAAGGATGGATTGGCAAAATACAACACTATGTCGGGTGATTATTTGTGGTGTCGACATTCAGTTCAATATTTCCTAGCATGTTGAGGACAAAAATGAATGGTAATCAGGAGATTTTAATTGCCAAGATGTTCTGCCCACACCTGACACATACATATTACATGTGAGAGGAACTAGGTTTCATGAAGTGAACAAGTAGCAGCAGTTATTAGCAGTGGCTTTAGGTGGTTTCTTAATGGAAGACAAAACATGGCAAGTGTGACAAGTGGTGGTAATACTGGACATACACAGTAAACTTACCTTATGTCTAATCAGTTTTCTCACACTGCCGTACATACTTCTAAATACATAGTTCCTTTGAGCCTTGGTGCTACAACAAAGAAGCAGAAATGTTATGTGAAACTAATAAAATGCATGTTTTTGTGATACAGAAGTTCTGAGTAGATGCTAAGCAAAACTCCAACTCCAACGAAGCAGAGACTGCCTGCTCGTCCACCTGCCATAAGTGCATCATCTGGTGTCAATGGTCATTTCCGCAGCATTATGTGCAACAAAGTGAATTAACAACAATACAACAAGGATAAAGCTACGTAACAACTGACTGAGTTATCAGAAGTACAAATAACACGTTCTGGCAGACTCAC
The DNA here is from genome assembly GCA_033239005.1 of Lamellibrachia satsuma. Lineage (NCBI taxonomy): Eukaryota > Metazoa > Annelida > Polychaeta > Sabellida > Siboglinidae > Lamellibrachia > Lamellibrachia satsuma. The sequence goes on from BSQZ01000007.1 coordinate 2,248,109, forward strand.
CCATATTTCAGCAGTTTTCTGACAAAGAACTTGGCATATTTTGACTTGGTCATTTCCAGTAGATGTTCTGAAAGCAGAACACCACAGAGATACAACACTATTTATGTACTAAAATGTGTATTACTTATACCTAAATATCATCATATTATCATGTCAATAAAAGTTTCATCAGTTGATTCCTTGGCATTAGCTACAATGTCTGCCTTTTGTCATTGTTTCATAGCTACTACCCATCACACAAGCAAAGTTTATAAAGCAAAATGGTAATCTTTTCACTAATTAATGTGTTTGTGAATGTGGTGAAAGTGGTCTACCAGGTACCTCGGAGTTCTTCAAACAGTGCAGATTTGTGCTCAGCCGAGCCATACTTGATCAGACACTGGATCACTCGTGATGTGTCATGGGCAAATATCAGCTGAAACAGACAAATAAAACCCCATTTGCCTTCACATCCGTCTGTGGCAGCAGTAGAGCAGGGTTCACTTACCAGCAATGTGGTATTTTTATGTTACCATCACATACATAAATATTTTTTTACTACAAAAATCATGTGCAAATGTGGCTTTTATCCACAAGTGTCTAACCATTTTGCGAGGTTTGAGCTATCCATTTTGTGAGCTTTGAGCTATCCATTTTGAGAAAAATTGTGTTTTCTGTTGCACGTTGTTATGCAATAGACAGGAAAACTGTTATTTCATTAGTCAATAGTGCATTTTCTGCAAAACTCTTTTACCTCCACCACTAGCAACTCTTGTTGGCAGCATAAAATCACTCTTAACTCAATGTATGCATGGGCGTCTGCGGGGGTGGTGGTGGTGGTGGTGGTGGTTGTGGTGGTGGTGGTGGTGGTGGTGGTGGTGGTGGTGGTGGTGGGGGGCACTTCCTGATGTTGGAGTTTTTTTCGGACGTATATTTGTGAGCTCAAAATATATGTTAACTTTACATTTTATATATATATATATGTGTATATAATAAATTATATAAGATATATGTATGTATATATATATATATAATAAATTATATAAGATATATGTATGTATATATATATATATATATATAATAAATTATATAAGATATATGTATGTATATATATATATATATATATATATATATATATATATATATATATATATATATATATATACATACATACACACACATTATATATATTTCTTCTTTCTTGCCCCTCCCTGAAAAAATTCCTGCGGATGCCCCTGAATGTATGTGATTGTGCATTTTGTGGACAGACACCTCAAATACTTGGTGACAGAGGCAATATAATAGCAGATAACTTGGCCTAAGGTCCTAAGACTACCTGTGGTGTGAAACAAAACGCAATACGTAACAAATGTTCTTGTATGAAAGGATCATACACTAGGAATGCCATAGATTTAGAGAGCACTCAATCTACCTGCAGAGCCTTGCCTTTCACTGTAGTATGTAGTTCTGTGCACAGAGCCAGTCTCTTCTCAGTTGTCAGCTCATGTCTGAAACACACATACAAGTACACACCACATTTTAGCTTCTGCTTCCTTTCCCTTACTTGCCCACACGCACGCGTGCACGCACACACACACACACGTACACACCACATTAGAGTATGTCTTCAACACTTTCCTTCCCTTATTTGCCCAAGAATTTACTACAATTTACTGATGATCTCTAAACACTAATATTCAAAATTACACAACATCGGTTTCAGTAGCACCTACTTTGTTTAGAATTGTACATCAATGTATATTTCACCCAAATGTTGCTTATTTTCCAACCACAGTTCATGCGGGTGCTCACTCTGACTGCATGGCTACAGTTTCATGTAGATGTTGGTCTGAGGTTAAATGACATCAGTTTCACGTAGAGGTAGGTCTGAGGTTAAATGACATCAGTTTCATGTAGAGGTAGGTCTGAGGTTAAATGACATCAGTTTCATGGCCGAACACTGATTCCTTAATACAAACATCTGTAGATTTGCGTTGGACTAAGTCACATGAACTGGTAGTGAGGACAGTTGATGTGTACCTTTCATATAATTGAACTGTGTTAATTTGGACACGTGAAACTGCTCTGAGTAAGTGACTAGCTATGCAGGATGTTGACCACTGACCTCCTAAGTGCATTCCACAGGTCCTTGGCCTTGGCTGACATCTCGTAGTTGTCTTTCTGCATGCGTCGCTGCTTCTTCCTCTCCTTCTTTGGCATCTCGTCCATCTTGGGCTTCTTGTTCTCACCTAATACAAATGAGCTAGTTCTGGGCATCTGCTAAATGACCGTGAAATAATATAATAGCAGATAACTTGGCCTAAGGTCCTACGGTGACAGAGGAAATATAATAGCAGATAACTTGGCCTAAGGTCCTATGATGATAGAGGCAACATAATAGCAGATAACTTGGCCTAAGGTCCTACGGTGACAGAGGCAATATAATAGCAAATAACTTGGCCTAAGGTCCTACGGTGACAGAGGCAATATAATAGCAAATAACTTGGCCTAAGGTCCTATGATAGAGGCAATATAATAGCAAATAACTTGGCCTAAGGTCCTACGGTGACAGAGGCAATATAATAGCAAATAACTTGGCCTAAGGTCCTACGGTGACAGAGGCAATATAATAGCAAATAACTTGGCCTAAGGTCCTACGGTGATAGAGGCAATATAATAGCAAATAACTTGGCCTAAGGTCCTATGATAGAGGCAATATAATAGCAAATAACTTTACCTAAGGTCCTACGGTGACAGAGGCAATATAATAGCAAATAACTTGGCCTAAGGTCCTACGGTGATAGAGGCAATATAATAGCAAATAACTTGGCCTAAGGTCCTACGGTGACAGAGGCAATATAATAGCAAATAACTTGGCCTAAGGTCCTACGGTGATAGAGGCAATATAATAGCAAATAACTTGGCCTAAGGTCCTACGGTGACAGAGGCAATATAATAGCAAATAACTTGGCCTAAGGTCCTACGGTGACAGAGGCAATATAATAGCAAATAACTTGGCCTAAGGTCCTACGGTGATAGAGGCAATATAATAGCAAATAACTTGGCCTAAGGTCCTATGATAGAGGCAATATAATAGCAAATAACTTTACCTAAGGTCCTACGGTGACAGAGGCAATATAATAGCAAATAACTTGGCCTAAGGTCCTATGATAGAGGCAATATAATAGCAAATAACTTGGCCTAAGGTCCTACGGTGACAGAGGCAATATAATAGCAAATAACTTGGCCTAAGGTCCTACGGTGATAGAGGCAATATAATAGCAAATAACTTGGCCTAAGGTCCTACGGTGATAGAGGCAATATAATAGCAAATAACTTTACCTAAGGTCCTACGGTGACAGAGGCAATATAATAGCAGATAACTTGGCCTAAGGTCCTATGATAGAGGCAATATAATAGCAAATAACTTGGCCTAAGGTCCTACGGTGACAGAGGCAATATAATAGCAAATAACTTGGCCTAAGGTCCTACGGTGACAGAGGCAATATAATAGCAGATAACTTGGCCTAAGGTCCTAAGACTACCTGTGGTGTGAAACAAAACGCAATACGTAAAAAATGTTCTTGTATGAAAGGATCATACAACACCAGGGGTGAACAATTATGATGACGAATAAATACTGTACTGTACTGAACTGCATTTATTTTACAAATCTCACCAATGTCGTAAACTAACAATTACTGACATGTGTGCAACCGGCAGATTTAAACCAGAAGCATTTACTACAGTTATTATAAACAAACCTTTGCCACTGTCCTCAGTTGATTTCCTCTTTGTGCCTTTCTCTTTCTGCTCTGGTGACTTTCCAGAACTTTTACTCAGCTTCAGTTTCTTTGCTGCTGTCTGTAGAATCTAACAAAACAGTTGTTGGTATAACTGTTAATTAAACACAATTTTATGCAATAATCAACGCAAGTACGTTGTAGTAGAGAATTGAAATTGACCAAATAAATGACGTTTTTATTACAAAGTGGACTGCTTATCACAAAGCCACTTTGGGAAAAACATTAACAGGAATGTGAGCTTCTCAAAGTAAACCAGACAGGAACTGAACACATGTACAGCCCTGTCTGGCAAGTTTCTCAGAGCCCACATTCCTACAGGCATGACGATAACATATCTACATCAAGAAGTCATCATGAACATATAACATATGCAAATAATACAGACAATCCAGACGATGACACACTGATGATGGTGACACACTGATGATGGTGACACACTGATGACATTGACACACAGAGGAAAAGCAAATGATAACTTACATTTAGTGGCATCTTCTTGACTTTGTCACCAGCTTTCTTTATCTTCTGTGTTGGGCCGTCCTCTCCCCCATCCCCCGCCGCATCAGCTCCCCCCAGGGCTCCATCAGGCATCCCCCGCGCCCTCTCCACAGCTTTCTCCCAACTCTCGTCGGGTTCAGGCAAACTCTGTTTCGATTTCCTCCGTTTCTTTGGAGATTTCATGGCCGTGACGGAAGAAGTAATTTCTCCATTAAACGAGTCTGATGATACGGCAGATATTCTTGATGAGGCTGCTGAACTGAAACTCTCCTCAGTCTGACACTGGTCTTCATCCGGCACCGATATCCGCTTCTTCACTTTTACTTTCATTTTTGGTGATGGACTGTGGACTTGCTTTGTAGATTTGCGTTTCTGTTCATTACCTGCAGTGAAGCCATTTGTCTGTTGTAGTTTCACTTTATGTTTCACCAGTATACTGTTTCCCTCGGGTGCATCACGTTGTACCTGTCCCACTGCTTTGCGACGTTTCTTTGTTGAACTGCCGGAGGAGTCCATTTCTGGTAAAAGAGACACATAACAATTTAGGACAGAGGTGATTTTAAGCAATCAATTTCCTTTAAATTTTTTATTTAATAAATAATCTTTATTCCTTATTATGACAATTATATCAACGTTGAAACTGATTAGAGAATGAATGTATTTTAATATTAAACTTGTACAGAACAATCTTATTTGACACCAACAGTAACGCAGTCGCTGCCCCACAAGGTGCCAACACGTGGTTTCAATGCCGGCATATATGACATCAACACTGTGACACACAACATCAAAGTTGTTGGCCTAGCACAATGACCATGTTGCTCAGACATATAATCTGAAAAAGGGTGATCTTTTACTTTCTGACCTAACCATGAAAATGCCCACCTAGAGTCACCAAACTTCTCGTACATCTACGATACGTAATACACATGTCACATGGTCAAAAAGTTACTCTTGCTTCCATATAACGATAAAAATTTATAAAAACTACAACTTGTCATCTCATACATAAAATCGACGCTTACGGCAAGACGTTGTCGCTATATAATGAGCTTCATACACTGATGCTCCTATGACAGAAAGTATGAATAACTGTGTGTGTAGTGGTGTGTGTGTGGTGTGTGTGTGTGGTGTGTGTGTGTGGTGTGTGTGTGTGGTGTGTGTGTGTGTGGTGTGTGTAACACAAACATGTTCTTTTGAAAATATGTATTAATGCAATATTCTGATAGAGAGAATGCTACCATATTTTTACCATGTCCCATGTGTATGTTGCATATAGCAAATGAACCGACAATGGCATAGCCACTCTTGCTTATTGCCACTAATACTTATACCTTAAGATACCTTAAGTTGTTTCTGATCGCATGATTCTTTGCTCCTCATTGATCAGATCTTCGTCAATTTTTAAAGGTGCTTCAAAGTTGTATAAAATTGCCAGATTTGACCAGAATTTGTCTACGCGTTTTTTTAATGAATTTTGCCTGTACTCTGAGTGGGAAAGCATTTTTCCTTATATTTGTATCTGCTCTTTGAGTGAACAATTTTAGCGTATGTCCTCTATTCCCTGTCCTGAAAGATGTTTCATCCCATTTTAAAAGTTTAGGTGAGGATTCATTGTCATATATATATATATATATATATATATATATATATATTGTGGATAATTTTAAAAACTTCAATCATATCACCTAGTAAACGTCTATAAGCTAGCGAGGGTAGTTTCAGTTTGTTTAGTCTTTCTGTATAGGTTACTAATCCCTGGTAATTCTTTGGACATTTTCCATTGCAATCATGTTTTATTTTGTAAGGGTACAATACTGATATAGCCAATACTGATATAGCATAGTCAAGCTGCATTCTTCTCAATGTTTTATACAATGGCAAGAACGTATCTTTGTCTAGAAAGTTCTGCGAATTATCTTTGTCATCTTTATTGCTTTGCTTACAACTTGGTTAATGTGATCTTGAAAGGACAGCTTTGTGTCTACAATGACCCCTAAATCTCTGTTTTTCAATTTTGTCGATTGGCTGTATGGTGGAATTTGGTGTCGTAGAATATTTGATTGCTCCAATGTTATTTTACCAATAGTCATATGTTCTCAAGTCTCTCAAGTAGTTTACTCCAAACAGCCCAAACTTGGGCTAACGCAGAAGTTTGTGGTGGACTGTGCGCATGCGCTGTGGGTGGTACGTTCGATTAAAAGACTAGTATCATTAATGTTGCTGAGATGGTTTTTATCTGATAGTTTTATTTATTTTATGTATAGGATGTTTAACGAAAATTTTTAATAGGTTGATTGTGTGTATGGATGCTGTCGCTGCCTTGCCACATGCACACAGACAGTCTCCATACCCATGTTCACATTTATCGGGATGAAATTTTAGTAACCACTTGTCACTCCACTGCTGTAAGATGTTTAGGTGGTGTTGTAAGATGTCTTGGTCATTTTTATTTGTAATAGTTCCAAATATGTTGATATCATCTGCAAATAAAAATGTATCAGAATTTGTTAGTTCTGGTAAGTCATTTATATATAGATCAAATAGTAGTGGTCCTAAAACCGAACCCTGAGGAATCCCAGAAGTCACTTTGTACCATCTGGATTCTTTTCCATTCACAGCCAACTTTTGTTTTCTATCTGTGAGAAATGCTTCAATCCAATTTATTATTTCTTTCCTAATGTCGAAGCTATCCAATTTACTCATTAATCTCTTATGTGGTACAGTGTCAAAGGCTTTTTGGAAGTTCATAAAGATGACATCCGTATGATGTCCATTATCGAGTCCCAAGGTCCAATTATTATCTAAAACTTTAATGAGTTGGAGGACTGTTGAACACCCTGATATAAACCACATTGATTTGAGCTGAATAAACCATTTTCCTTCATATATTCAATAATATGATTTCTTATGATCCTTTCCATGCATTTACATAGTATACTTGTAAGGCTTACTTGACGGTAGTTACTTGCTAATACCTTATTTCTTTTTTTGTAAATTGCTGAAACGTTTCCTTCTTTCCAATCGTATGGTATACTAGCTGTTTTTTTATCAATGTTTCATATATTATCTGTGTAATGGGTGACTGATTGATTTTGAAAGTTCGACCACTAATCTGGCTCCTATCTCATCTGGACCAGAGCCCAGGGGTTACTATATATATATATATATATATATATATATATATATATATATATATATATTTATACACATATAACATGAGAAGTTTGGCAGCTCCATGACCATGTGGTTATTTCATGATTAGATCAGAAAGTAAAAGATTGCCGTCAGTTCATCGTAAGCTTTGACCCAATCAGTTATCCGAACATGGGAATAGCGAGACACAATACCGAGTTGACACGGAATTGAGCGATGCACGGAGTAAGTATCCAAAACACCCAATTATCGTTCACGCAAGTGGCGTGGCCATTAACAAAGAAAAAAGTATGCTGTTTAGCGAACAACACATTTTTTCGTGAAGCATAAAGTACACCCTGATGCTCACCAAGAGTGTTCTAAAAATATATATAAAAGAGTAGCACGATTTGGGGAAATTACCTGTAAATAATTTTGTTACAACACACGCTGGATTCCGGCCGGAACCACAACATAACGTGACCGGCAGGCATATTGGGCGCAAGGACGACGGGAGACGGGACGCCGGCCACAGCGCATAGTAACTGCTTCACGTTTACGAGAAGGAACAGAAATGGCTTCAGGGTGCAAACTATTAAAGGCCCTCATCATGGGTCCTCCTGGTTGCGGAAAAGGAACGATTTCGGAAAGAATTGTGAGAGACTTTGCGATGATACACGTAGCAAGCGGTGACATTCTACGAAACCACATTCTCAAAGAAACAGGTGACTGTAAAAGCCAAAAGGTGTTATGTAATCCACGAATCGTGATCATCTATTATCTCTAGGCTATAATCCAGCTTAGCAAACTTGCTCCAGTTGTCATTCATTTGTAGTTTTAGAATAACTAGAATTAGGATCGGGGTCTCAAAAGTACAGTCATCAGTTTGAATTTTATGTTTTCTTATTAGTCTATTACTTAGTCGACGATTTAATGAAATTAAAATAATAACTAAATAATAATCATCAATAATCATCAATAATCAATCAATTTATTTGAAACATAACGGTACAATGACATATACATTGACTCCATAGTAAAAGGAAGAAAAGACAGAAGTATTAAGTCAGACATATAAAATCATCAGATTGAAATAGAACATGTTTGAAAATGTTTATATATATATATATATCTATATCTGTGCATTTTATTTCATTTATATATATATATATATATATATATATATATATATATATATATATATATATATATATATATATACACACCTGTAGTTAAAGTCTTATTTTTAATCTTTTTAACCCTGTGGTTACTTTGTTGAGTGCTGGGAATGGAAGCCGAGCCATATGTGGATGGCGGTCAGTTGGTCCCAGACAACATCATGCTGGACCTCATCATAGGTGAACTTGCGAAGCTGAACAACAAGAGTTGGCTGCTCGATGGCAAGTTCTCAAATTGATATTAATTTGCTAAATATATTAAAGATCTCTTCTCAATTCGATTTTTTTTATCTTGTTTCAAATTCATTTTGTGAAAAATTTAACCTATCTAGTATCCACTATATGACAGGCTAGCTTGTTTGTGGAAATATGTTATTTTGTTTTGGTGAAATCATCGGACAAACTATCAAATTAATTTTAACAGGGTCCAGTTCAAATTCAGCAAAAAAAAGAGGCAGAAGTAGTGTGTATGACATACAGCTATTCACACATTTTCAAGCTCCTAGACCTAATTCTTTTTGATGATTATAACGGAAGTTTGCGCCCTTTTATTAAACTGACCATGCATATTACTTATTCACCTAAAGAGAACAGTTGGTTTAAAACATCAAGCACTTTTTAGCTGAGTTGGTCAGTCATAGTTAGAACTAGCACAGGACGTTCTATACTATAAAACTGTAAGTACAGATGTTTATTACATGTGTGTGTTCGTTTGTCTGTCTGTTCCCTCATGTCTCTGTCAGTTTCACATGTATGCGGCTGAAATTTTGTAGGCATGCTCGGAGGCGCATTAGGATTTAGTTATGATGTTATGCTAGTTATGAATAATTGTAAGATAGTTTATGCCCAATAACTAGTATGAAAATGATTAAAAGGATTAAGAACAAAGTAATTTTTCAGATACTGTCTGAACAAATTGTAACTTTTCTGCTCAATGAATAACTAGCATATAAATAAGAATAATTTATTTGAACTAATGTGATGTGAATATTTCTCCATTAGGTTTTCCAAGGACACTGAAGCAAGCTGAGGCCGTGCAGACGATTGAGACAAAAGAAGTAGTTATTGACCTCAATGTTCCATTTGAGGTGATCATAGAACGTATCAAAGGTCGCTGGGTGCACATCCCCAGTGGACGAATTTACCACACTGAGTTCAGTCCACCCAAGGTGCCTGTAAGTACTGAGTTCAGTCCACCCAAGGTGCCTGTAAGTACTGAGTTCAGTCCACCCAAGGTGCCTGTAAGTACTGAGTTCAATCCACCCAAGGTACCTGTAAGTACTGAGTTCAGTCCACCCAAGGTGCCTGTAAGTACTGCAATACTAATTTCTAGAAAGTTGTTTTATTTATTGCATACCATGGGGTAGTATAATGAATTCTGTCAACTAGATATTAAAGTTAGTGATGCTCCCTATAGTAGACTATGAAATAGACCTCTTAAAATTTAATATAGACTAATGACGCTTATGATTACAAATGTGGATATTATCTGATATTTCAATTATCTGTAATGCTGTAATAATGGGCTAAAATGTGGTTATATTTGTGGTTAACATTACACATGTAATTGTGGTTGTGTGGTGTCTGCTGCAGGGAAAAGATGACATGACGGGGGAACCACTGGTACAGCGTCATGACGACAAGCCAGAGACAGTGGAGAAACGACTCGAAGCTTACAGAAAGATGACGGAACCTGTTCTCAATTTCTACAAGTAGTGCTTGAAAGTTTATAGTCCATGTTATTTATGTTCATGTTGTGAATTATTTAACCAGGGTCCCCCATGTCTGATAATGGTCCCAAGCCCACAACACAGCAGTGGATTAAGTAACATTTATTGGTCTTGTTTATGACTGAGTGTAATAAACTTGTGGGAAGGTAATTAGATATCTACGTGGTATAGTGATTGCCCAGTTATGAGACATTACATCATTGTTAATTTGTGTAACTGTGACCTCTCAACTCATGTACATCTCATTAGTTGTCTGTACATATGATTGCAAAGTAATGGCTTTGGCACAATATTTGTTCACTACTCTATTAGAGTGGACACCTTATATTAGACAACCAACCTAATAACACCATAAAATAGCACAACATATCGAGCAATATATCAGATTGTTTAACATAGTAATATTTCTGCACAGCTGAGTATTTTTGTAAATAATAGTGACTTTTATTTTGTACATGCTTGTTCAATGAGGTTAAGTATTGTGCAGTTGTAAATGTGGAGATTCATGAATGAAATATTCTGTTTGCCACTGATATCTTGTTAGACCTATGTTATTTTGTATCTACAACAATCTCATGAAATACCCATTTTATGGAGTATCAACCCTACATTGTTTATTATATATATTTAATAACAATGTGTTTCATTTTGTGCATGCGCGCCTGTTGGCCACATTAACATGGCTTCCAGAAATCTGCCAGTGACATATGTCAGACACTGCTGAATTTAGCACTGATTAAGTTCATCTTCTGTATCATTTCAGACAAGAAGGCATCCTGACAGAGTTCACAGGAAAGTATTCCAATGAGATTTGGCCCCTCGTGCACAAGTTTCTGTCAACGAAGATGACCCCGCTGCAATATACAGTGTACAAATAAATGTGATGAGCAATGTATTGTTAAAACACTTCAGGGTCCACATGAAAGTGAACGATTGTGACTTTCATCTATTTTTATAAAAAAAATATACATATTTAAAATATATACCCCTGTACATTATTATGTTTATTTTATAATATTATGTTCAAGTAGTATGTATACGGTTGATGAATTTTTAAATATACACAATTTTCAGGAAAAAACAGTTGAATGCATATACTGGTATTCAATGCATATCTTCGCACAAATACATCAGAGACATTCCTTGATCTCAAATTAATGGTTACAAATGTTTTTCATATATTATGTGGCTCCCATAACAATGAATATGCATAATTTGTTGTATATATTATTGTTTGTCATCTACGCACACAACCATGTTTTATGCGAAATATCATTTATGTAAATGGTCCAAAATAAACTTTCTTTTTCTAAGCCAAAGCTTATTTGCCAGCTGAAATGTTGACAAGAAAATTATTTGATGACAAATAAAAACCAGTGTCTCTGTTAAGGAGACACAGTGTGTGATTATATTTAAATTTCTGTGTGAACGTTAATGCTGTTGGAGCATTACTGCATTACTTTACCATTGAGTTTTGTTTTATCCCTGTGTCAAAACAAAAACAGTGGCATTGGTTTTATTTGTTTAATCCCCGTGTCAGAACAACAGTGGCATTGGTTTTATTTGTTTTATCCCTGTGTCAGAACAACAGTGGCATTGGTTTTATTTGTTTAATCCCCGTGTCAGAACAACAGTGGCATTGGTTTTATTTGTTTTATCCCCGTGTCAGAACAACAGTGGCATTGGTTTTATTTGTTTAATCCCCGTGTCAGAACAACAACAGTGGCATTGGTTTTATCCGTGTCAGAACAACAACAGTGGCATTGGTTTTATCCCCGTGTCAGAACAACAACAGTGGCATTGGTTTTATTTGTTTTATTCCTGTGTTAGAACAACAACAGTGGCATTGGTTTTATTTGTTTAATCCCCGTGTCAGAACAACAACAGTGGCTTTGGTTTTATTCCCGTGTCATAACAACAGTGGCATTGGTTTTATCCGTGTCATAACAACAACAGTGGCATTGATTTTATTTGTTTTATCCCTGTGTTAGAACAACAGTGGCATTGGTTTATTTGTTTTCTGTGTTGCTGAAATTTCATTAAAATGTAATATTTTTCTGAGGTAAATTTGCTTTTGCTCATTATTAGGTAGATGATGGTCCATGGTATAAATGGTATATACGAAGAACTAAATGACAATAAACATTGTAAGTGACTTGAGAAATAGTTTCTGTTAAAATGTGCTGGATTATATAATAATGTTTCCTTTATGCTCATGTCACTAGGAGCATCATTAGATGTGCTGATCACTGTGTGCTCAGCCAATGGCCTTTTCATCTTGGGAATGAGCTGGAGAGGGAAACATGACATTTATTCTGAGCATCTCTCAATAAGCAACAAGAAACATAAATAAATCAACTTCAACAGTTTTTTCGTTTCCAATATGTCTGCATTTACAGTGACAGTGTTCATTATGTACAAGCTCAATGTGTAGGCAATAAAACAGGAAAATAAATTAATACAGATCTAATAATTACCGTACTTTGACCTTCACTGCTTTTTATTACGTTTTGGTGTATTTTAATAAATAATGATGAAACATTTTGATATTCAGAAATATTCAGTGCATAAATATATTATAGCAATAACACAATAAATAGTATTGCTGGTTACATTATGTACATAATGTTATATGGCAGCAAAAAGTGCATAATACTTTGCTTAAGTGCGGTGAATGTTCAGTGATTATGACTGGTTACATGATCATGTTGTCAAATGCTTCCTATAAAAATAAACTGACTTATGCACAAGACAATTATTAAATTCATAACAACTTTGTGCCAATTTAAAATATGGAACTTTACATTCTGACAACAAAATGTGGGCCTGCGAAAACAGACGTGTGAATTTTTTGACTGGCGATATGTTTAAATTGATCTTGCTGTTTAAAACATCAACTGTTGACAGGAAGACATAGTCAGGTTAGAACAACCCTCGCATGTCTCAACAAGTTCTGTATGAATTTTTTGCTTCCAGTTAAACACATTAGAAATTTCTGAAAAATGTGAATACGTTTAAAAATTTCACAAGTATTTGTATTCTGATATTTGAATTCTTCAGAGTATTTGAAAAAATATAAAATACTGTTGAATGCTTAATACAAGAATCACTTCGGGCCGGAGCAGTGTAATTATGTTAAACGGCTGATTCGCTTAAGTTGTGCATTTGAATACAGCATGAATAGAGAATGATTCCATCCCAGCCAATATATTGTATTGTAGTCATGAATCTGGCTACAAGGCTATATTGAACCTACTGTTAGACATGGTTCTTGCACATAGACTACAAATCATGTTGCTTTATTTGAATTTTGTGTTGAAAAAGCCCTGTGAATTTAGTGTATGTAGTAGTCAATGATTGTTAAATGGTTATTACGTTGAACCCTGCAACTAGACAATGTTTGGTTTGTTGCTTTGTTAATTAATGGTGCTTAAAGAAAACAGAAAAAAGGTATCAGTTTCCGTTCAGAGTAAACTTCAAAGTTGTGCAGTGGTATGGCTTTCAAAATAGAACAAAATGCACCCACAAGTATTCATGAAATGAACACTTATATCGATATCTGCACAAAACTAGAAATCGGGCAATTTGTAGACACTAAGAAAAAATTTTTAAACATTTACATATGAACTCCATTGACTTTAAATGTTTTCAATGAAACGTCAAGTATTCTGATATCATAAGTGTAAGATCTGTCACATTTTCAGATGTCCTCACACTGAGTCACACACTTATACAAAGTCCAGCAGTTCTGACCAGCGCTTCTGATGACCAGTGTCAATGTCTAAAACGGCACAACAGTTGACATCAGAGGAGGATGTAATCATCTGATTCCTTCATTTTTAATGGTCCGTTTCTGTCAGTGTAACATATTCGCAGGCGACGATCTGCACCATTCGTTGCCTGATCATTGAGTCCAAGGTCAACGTTACGACCTTCAGCAAAGGCAAACATTGGATACTGGCTTTTCTCTTTTGGTGGCGATGTCATCTGTCAACAGAGCATCGAAACAGTTTCACAATAGTTGAATGTAACAGACTGGCAGACGTTGGGCATAGGGGCAATGCTACATACAAATCATAGGTAGATGGTGGTCAAAGGTAAATGCAACATACAAATGGGTAAATGGTCGGCCAAAAGTAAAGAAAAACAAAGGCTATGTTTCTGACAAGAACAACAGTTTTCGTAATCTGTTCAGCTTCTAGTAAACTTAAATCAGCATTAATAAAACTACACATAACACGAACCATTTCTGCATCACGAATGAGCTTCTCAAAGTCGGCCTGAGTCTTGCAATAAAAGCCAATGGTGCAACTCGGGTCTAACTTGGCAGCCGACATCTTGTGTGGTGACGTGCAGTGGAAACTCTGCAAAACAACATTCTTAGCTGTAACAATTGATATACTGAGAATAAGTAAACCTGCTTTACAAGACACTAACGGATCAATGTCGTGATGCAAAGTTGTGTTTACTTGGCATTGTTAGCCATCAGGGTTACAATCATGACCGTGAACCAATACAGGTCTCGTGTCAGAGCTACATCGTTCACTACAGTGATTAACAACAGTTTGGAAACAAATGCGATCCACCTCCAAAACAAGATTACATTTATTGCGACTTGATCCAACTCGATCGGGGTAATTTAGCGCAGTGTAAACGGTTATAAATCAGTCTACACATTGAAAAAATTTATTTTAGATATTAAGTATCAGAGTTTGGTTTCAATCATGCACATCAGCAGTTTTCTTTAAATTAATACCATGTCTACAGAGAAAACAAATTCCATAAACAAAGTTTCTCAATAAAACACAGACAAGATTCAAGTAATATTTTCACGTTGTCATGTATTTGTGATCACTGCTGGAAGACTAGATCATTCCAAAAGCAACTTAACTTCTCCAGGAACCATTTATAGAGTTGAGTGAACTGAAGTAACACTCAGTAACTAACTACTAATCTGTAAATGCATATGCAACTCACATGAATTGGAAATGTTGCCTGTCTCATATCCACTGTGTCCTGGCAGAAGTGGGGATCAAGATACACCAGGTCATTATCTGTTGTAAAGAATAACTCCCTCAGACAATAGCGACTTGCTGCAATCATTGTCCACTTGACACAACATTTCTAAAGCCTTTTCACAATCATGTGAAAAGAATTTATCTGCTGTAATTGTGAATTTATGCTAACTGTATACAAGACTACAAGTACAGCTTCACAAATTCTGCTTCCCTTTACTTCATTCGCAGTGATCACTAAATTATATCTTTTTACTAAACTGACTTCACCATCCAACATTTTGTAAGTACTAGATTTTATTTCATGTTTAATAATTTTATAAACTAATGAACAATAATCAACAATATTTTATTATTATTACTCAAATTTACAGAGCACCATATATATCTGGGACCAGTCCGTTCATAGGCGTGTACAAAACATGCAACTATAAAAAATAATAAATATATATATGTTAAAACTATATAAAAATAGAGTGTTCGTTTAAGATTAATAAATAAATATAATAAATAAATAATTTTATTAAATAAATAAATTATAATAAATAAACAAATAATTAATAATAAATAAAATACATGTTCATAAAAATATCTATTACTGTTACTAAAAATATGCTTTTAGTTATTACTGTTAATAGATATAAACAAAATACACTTTAGAACGTGTCGTCAGTGTGAACGATGTGGTACTGTGTGAGAAAGCCTACCTTGTGAACCGATGAAGTAGAGAGAATGTTTGGGTTTCCCCCCCATGATGCCGAGACACATGTCGTAGGCCAGCATGCACTGGAGGCACGCTATGTAGATGGGGTTGAGTTCAGTACCTCCCAGTCGCACAGGGATCAGTATGATCACTGCCTTCCAGTGCTCACTAGTGCCGCCCAGATCATCGGATGAGACGCTCCCACCGTGAGCTGATGAAGGTCGTGATGGGTGGCTCATCCTTGTGCATAAGTCTATCACATCTTGCTTGTATACTAAAAATATCAAAAACTTGCGTTTAAATGATGATTGTCTGAAAGTAAAACAATTCTTCATTCTAATTTTGCAGTGAACAATCACAGATAACTAGATATGTGATTTCCTATACATCCTTTACATTTTTAAATAAGAACAGCCAATCTAATCTGCCTAATCTTGACAGCCAAGCGTGATGCCTGTCTGAAGGTGGGGAGTTTTTAGTAGACCTGTTTATTCCTACGTCAACTCGACTTCTCTGGGAAACATGCAGCCATGCTGCAATTACTGCACGAAGTCTATTCATTCACACATATCCACCATGGTCAATAGTCAGATACTCATTTATACAGCTGACAGTGGGCTGAGGTCATGTGGAGTGGGTGACATTTATACAGCTGACAGTGGGCTGAGGTCATGTGTAGTGGGTGACATTTATACAGCTGACAGTGGGCTGAGGTCATGTGTAGTGGGTGACATTTATACAGCTGACAGTGGGCTGAGGTCATGTGTAGTGGGTGACATTTATACAGCTGACAGTGGGCTGAGGTCATGTGTAGTGGGTGACATTTATACAGCTGAGTGAACCGAGGCCATGTGTAGTGGGTGACATTTATACAGCTGAGTGAACTGAGGTCATGTGTAGTGGGTGACATTTATACAGCTGAGTGAACTGAGGCCATGTGGAGTGGGTGACATTTATACAGCTGAGTGAACCGAGGCCATGTGGAGTGGGTGACATTTATACAGCTGAGTGAACTGAGGCCATGTGGAGTGGGTGACATTTATACAGCTGAGTGAACCGAGGCCATGTGTAGCGGGTGACATTTATACAGCTGAGTGAACTGAGGCCATGTGGAGTGGGTGACATTTATAGAGCTGAGTGAACTGAGGCCATGTGGAGTGGGTGACATTTATACAGCTGACAGTGGGCTGAGGCCATGTGTAGTGGGTGACATTTATACAGCTGACAGTGGGCTGAGGTCATGTGTAGTAGGTGACATTTATACAGCTGAGTGAACCGAGGCCATGTGTAGTGGGTGACATTTATACAGCTGAGTGAACCAAGGCCATGTGGAGTAGGTGACATTTATACAGCTGAGTGAACCGAGGCCATGTGTAGCGGGTGACATTTATACAGCTGAGTGAACTGAGGCCATGTGGAGTGGGTGACATTTATACAGCCGAGTGAACCGAGGCCATGTGGAGTGGGTGACATTTATACAGCTGAGTGAACCGAGGCCATGTGGAGTGGGTGACATTTATACAGCTGACAGTGGGCTGAGGCCATGTGTAGTGGGTGACATTTATACAGCTGAGTGAACTGAGGCCATGTGGAGGTGGGTGACATTTATACAGCTGACTGAACTGAGGCCATGTGGAGTAGGTGACATTTATACAGCTGAGTGAACTGAGGCCATGTGGAGTGGGTGACATTTATACAGCTGAGTGAACTGAGGCCATGTGGAGTAGGTGACATTTATACAGCTGACTGAACTGAGGCCATGTGGAGTAGGTGACATTTATACAGCTGAGTGAACTGAGGCCATGTGGAGTGGGTGACAGCATGGGGATTTGAACCTCAGTTTTCTCGTCTGAGAGTCAGACATACCTGTACAATCCTGGGCCACATAGAGACAGATCTGTCCAAGCATTGGATTGCTCTCTGATGCCATTTCCATAGCATCCCTGAACAAATGAAAGCCAGAATCAGAACACAAACACACTGCTTATTGATAAGTAACAATCCCAACATTTGTCCCTGTTTAAAGATTTGGACAAACTGACTGTAAAAAAATTATAAAAATATTATTGTTACAATACAATCACCAGCTGTAAATAGGTATGTAAATAAATCATCAGATTACTGTTAATGTTGATAAAAGATTAGGGATACTGTTGAAATCTCTGTGTCTAACTATACTGGCTTCTTGAGTAAAAACATTCTTTTCCGAAACCAACCTGAATATGTGTGCCATTGATGACGGGCCATACCACTCCCCTGGTTGCTTGCCCAAGTCAAGTCCAATCCGGACGAGTCTGTGGATAGAAAATGGACAGCACTCGATGAGCTGGTCCCCGAAGAAACGGATGATCTGTGGGTGGTAGCCAACCTCATGCTTCTTCTGCTGTTGATACCAGTGCCAATCTGAAACAGTCATCAACACGTCAGCCTTTGTGTGCAAACAAAATACAAATATTGCTAAATGAGACTGTAATAAACATACATTTTAAAGATTTCTCCTCAATTCAATTTGTTCTCATTTCAGACATATTTTTTTAAATGTAGTATTCACTATAACATGATAGCTTGTTTGTAATTTGTTGTATTTAGTTCTGGTGAAATCATCAAATAAACTATTAAATTATTTTTGATTGGTCCAATCAAAATTCAGTTTAAACATTGCAAAAGTGGTCCATGTCTACATAATATAACACAAGGACCACGATGGAAATCCTGATACTTGAATGTACTTTGCATTCATATCTGGTGCACCCTGTACACACAAGTTACATTTTTATTTTGAATAAATCAAATCAAAAAGAGGCAATGAGATCAGAGGAGCCAAATAATGCAATGTGCATAAGTTGTCCATACTGGAGCTCTGCTCTGCTGAATATCACCCATCATGAATATTCCACAGACTCTGGAACACCTGGTGTGTGAAAAGTAATATTATTACTATTACTATTTACACACTACACATTTGAACAACAAACCCATTTCATGATTGGCCAAATCAAATGTAGATGGAGTTTTAATATTCACTGAAGTTGCATGCATACATAGGCATTAGTTTCAGGTAATCAACTTCCAAGTTAAGCAAACATGCATCACCACGTGTTCATACCACATCTACCATAATGCTGATACTGACGCTTTCACAGAGACTTTACCTCTGCCTAAGAAGTGCATGAGCAAGCCTTGAGCAAGCAACATTTGGCCTGTTCTGATCATGCAGCCCCAGCCAACATCAGACGTCAGCTGTGTCCCTCGCAGTACAGGAAAGTTCTTCCTGTATGTGAACCACAGTCGACTGGTGAAGTCTCTCTTGAACGTCTCCAAGGGTGTCAGGTACGACAATCTGTTGACTTTATGCCCATCTTGCTGGTCACCCTCTGAAAGTAGATGCATAAATCAGTGATCAGTCTACAATTTTACTTTGCTGGAATCTTCATTAACTGCCACAGACTGGTTGGTTCACTAAGTAATGTCATTCAAACTATTTCTTAGAGGAGGTGAACTTTAACCCCCTGCAACCCTCATACTGATGTTTTGTCATAAAAGTTATATAAATAAGAAATTACTGGGTGATTTCTGGCATAGAATGACTGTCAGGACCAGCCAGAGTTGTTACTTAGTCAGAACCTCATTGTGCGCTACAACAGTACTGACTGGTCAGTATTGTGGTGCCACCTGTTGACCTATGTAACTATGAGGACCACTAAGTATCAGTACCTTACACCTGATATTTTGCGGTAAAGAAGCCACAGTAACGACTTCTGGAGAATGGCTCACCACTCAATTTGCCCACTGTCTCCATCTTTCCCTGATGGGTGACCACTCAATTTGCCCACTGTCTCCATCTTTCCCTGATGGGTGACCACTCAATTTGCCCACTGTCTCCATCTTTCCCTGATGGGTGACCACTCAATTTGCCCACTGTCTCCATCTTTCCCTGATGGGTGACCACTCAATTTGCCCACTGTCTCCATCTTTCCCTGATGGGTGACCACTCAATTTGCCCACTGTCTCCATCTTTCCCTGATGGGTGACCACTCAATTTGCCCCTGTCTCCATCTTTCCCTGATGGGTGACCACTCAATTTGCCCACTGTCTCCATCTTTCCCTGATGGGTGACCAGCAAACTTGTTAGTAAATAACTCTAAATAACTACCTTTGTGTTTTTTTAAACACATCACCAATCTACCAAAGTAGATCACAGGCCAAGGAACATAGAAAGAAGCGAGTGGACGTCGGTGCCTAGGAGGAGCTACTGCCACACTGCCCCCAAAGTTAGCGGATTAATATTATAGATGATGGAAATAAGTGTTTCCACTTTCTTGTCACCTTGATATTTTAATGTACTTTGTATTCACATCTGATGTACCCTGGTATGCACAAGTTATATTTTAGTTTTGAATTAATCTAATCAAAAAGAGGCAATTAGATCAGTGTCCAAGTGATACTGAACAATGCTGCCACCTGGTGCACTACATAAAATGCAATCAATATATGTATCCAATAGCTGCCAACACTAAGGCCAGAGGGGACAGAAAGAAAGTGGGAAAATCTATAATGTTAATTTGAAATTTGGTGTATGTCCATATAACTATGCAAGCACATTTTCCATTGGTTAATTGGCCTATGGCAGTCAGATCGACCATTGCAAACAGGCTAAGAAGTATATACATACATCAAATCAAATCTACTAGGTTTTGCCAGAATATGCCAAGCAAATTATCAGCAACATTGATATAAACACAGGTTATAGCCAATTTTCTTCTTTAATGTTCTCTATACATACCTGTCTTTGGCAAATGATAGCATTTCCCCAACAGCCAGATTGGTGATTCCAACTTCAATGATGTCTTCAGCTTTCCTTTCAATTCTGTGCCAACAAAAGCTTAGGGTAAACATCATAATTTATCTGCACTTTATTCAGAACTGATATTTATCAAACATAATTTAATTCAATAAAATATATAAAACACAAGGAAGAGTCAGTACACTGCCCTCTCACTAGTCTACATTACAGTGCCCTCTTACTACAATATAATAGTCAATACTGTGCCATATCTACACTACTGTGCCCTCCCGCTACACAAGATTTAACAAAATTGCTATCCAAGGCAAAGACCCAGTGGACAAGGAAGCCATTGGCTTACCGAGAGTCCAACGTTTTTAATCTATGTGTAATCCGCCCTCCTGAGATATGTCAACATTGTTTATAAACATATTCACGCTGCCAGCAGTTATACAATCTGTAGATAATTTGTGCAGTTATACAATCTGTAGATAATTTGTTCCCTTCATTATTATTCTCTGTGAGAACGAGTACTTCCTTATATCCAATCTACACTGATCCTTTACTAATGTTACTTCATGTCCTCTAGATCTACTCTTTCTTGAGAGAACAAATATTTCTACCAATACTTTCATATGGTATCTTTCATTTAATATCTAAAAAACTTCAATTTGATTTCCTCTTAACCTCCTTGTCTCTAGGATTGTTAAACCAATTTTTTTTAGGTGTTCTTCATTACACTGCCACACGGTACACCCTCTCATTACACTATCACACCCTCTCAGTGTATCACAACAAAGGCCAAAGCCATCCAAATGACAATACACTGCCACATGGTACACCCTCTCACTACACTATCACACCCTCTCAGTGTATCACAACAAAGCCATCCAAATGACAATATCGATCCTGTTGAATTACCAAATCTCATGTTATGCCACACCGACTTGAGCTTGGTTGTAATTTTGTCCCCTTGATTCAATTCGGGTGCAGCAATTCTGTCGACATCAATCTCGTTATTGCAAGTGCCAGGTGGTGAGACCCCATTACATGCTGATGCTGGTTGGTGGAATACACTCGTGCCTACATCACTACACTCCAGAGAGTGGTGAGACGGTGATACAGCGCCGAAATGTTGACTATCAGTGTCACGGAGTCCAAAATCAAGCGACCGACTCATTCGACTCTCCACATCGAATGCGGTGGACCGGGTGTCGAGACCCTCCTCCTCCTGACTGTCGATAACGGACCAGTCGACATCCGAGTCAGATTCGGATTCATGCATGTTCTTGCTTTCAAATCATAGTATACAAGTAGTTCGACACGGGTACAATCCGACGTACGTCCATAGAGATACCATCAAGGGCCACTAGAACGGCCTTCGAGGAACAGGAAACGAAATTACATTCGAGATGTCATCTCGGTGTATCACCCTTTTCCAACCAGTGATCATTTCCACAGTTAGACACTGCTTAACTATCCTCAAGAAAATGTCACACAAATAAGTTTTCTACAACATTTAATGTTATTAATGGTCATATTTGCATTAATTCACTTTTACTGTATCCAGTGTACTTAATTTTGTTTAGACGCGATCACCGAGTAACGCGAATGGTTTAACTTTGGTATGGAAATGGAAATGGATCGATGATATAAAACTCAATTTAATCTAAAATAATAAAAAAATGGCAGACGCAAATAAGCGGCATTTGTGGTTGACACTTTTATGATTTTCTCAAAAGCTGTGCTTTAACAGCATAACGTAGGACAACATATGCTTGTTGCATGATGGTATGTGTACGGTGTTGTCGTTTAAACTACAAAATACTGCGTGCCTCAACGGTATAGATAAAACGCTTGTTCTCTAAATTGTACGAAGATTCTTGGTATTATCGCTCGGGTGTGAATGGAGCAGGTTTAACAAGATTTAACAAGATTGCCATCCCAAACAATAAGTTCCAGATGGCAAGTGGACAAGGAAGCCATTGGCTTATCGAGAATCCAACAATTTTCTCATCTATGTGTAACCCGCCTTTATCAGATATCTGTCTCAATTCTATTTTTAAACATTCACACTACTAGTACTAGCATTAACACAATCATTTGGCAGTCTGTTAATCTCGTCAGTCACCCAGTGGGATTCAACCATAATTACACACATAAAGATTCGCTTGTAGGAAGAGATAACTGTTTTATGTGTTATTTTTAGAGCACTTTGGCTGGAAGTTTTACATCGAAAACGTTAGTACAGACTACATACTTTTACAGTAGTAGTCCTAATAATGCCTCCAGGGTTGAAAAAATCATTATTTTGTTTTAATAAAAAAAAATCGGATTTTTTTTTATTTAAATAATTTTTTTATATTTATTTATATTTTAAAATCTGGTATATAGATATTTATATACAGATGTTTATATTTATAAACTCTTTCAAACATGTTCTATTCAAATCGATTTGGGTACTTGTCTTAACAGAGGGTACTTGATTTTTGGTTATATAAAGACATTAGGCAATGTCCACAAGGCCTCATCCCCTGTAGTTGCATAATCTGTCTTGGAAAGGAAAGCATGCTGTGTGTCTGTGGCTGTAGCAGTGCTAATTATTGTTTGCTGAGAGGATGGATTAGCACCTGTCCAGGGCTTTGTGTACTCTATGGGTCTCCAACCAGACCTCAAACTGGTTCAGTATTAAACAATTGTCACCAAAACTGTCTCACTTGAGTCAACATACTGAATTGGTAACAACTAGCACAAGCTCTAAGTGAACTTTAATTCAGGACTTCTGACTTGAAAAGATGCTTCCTCTTGAAGACACGTTTATGTGGCTTCACTACATTCAGAAAGGGAATAACTGAAACATGCACAATGTCATAAAATATTTGACTATCAGGCTATCTGATGACAATACAACTACACAAATGTGCGCACATTGGGCTTTTGTATTAAAAAACATACACAACTTTGTTGCTCTCGATGCTTGTGAACAATTATTTGTGTTAAATTCATATAAATCAGCGATTAAAAAAATAAAAATCATACATCAATGATTTTTTGGAGTGATTTAAATCATGATTTAAATCAATGATTTAAATCAAACAACCCTAAATGCCCTTAAATGTTTTTCATGTCAGTGAACATTTCATGGCTGTAGTCACAAGTAGTTCAAATGTTGATATGAATGTTTTAAGGCATTAAAATAAATTGTTCTTGTTTTGCAGATTAATTAACCTCTGTATGTATTGTAGGGGTGGGGGAAACTGTCACTTATTTTGGTGACATTGTCAGATCCCAGGGCTCCCATCAAATTTAATGGCTACATATGTCAGGAGAAAGACAATGTATATATTTTTAATTTGGTGAACAATCAGCATGATTTCTCAGTGTCTGAAATAAAAAAATTAACTGGCCCAGATTTTGTTTAACAGGCACTGTCTGCTTTAAATTAGAATAAATAATAATTTAATAAATATAAACCATACAAAAGATTGTCATTAATTTCTTATAACTGGCAGACCAATAACGTAAAGTAATGAATTTAATAAACATTTCAATGTGAACTTTATTTACGAAACAGTTACAATTGTTGAAATTAACATTATGTTTGAAGCCGACATTTCGCACACACTGTCCTGGGCCTGGCATGGCACTTTCACAGCCAAATATCACATTAATCAGAATATCTTGGCAGATAATATTGTCAATTGGATTGTCTGCCTCCTTGGTATCACCGGTAAGTGAATTGGCATAATATCCTTCAAAAACTGTCGACCTCTACAATTTTTGCAACTTCATCCACCATCTTTCCAAGGTGTTTCCCTGGTATTCCCCAATGTACTGACATCATTAAATGTGAATCATCCAATAGGCATCCATGTTACAAATGCCAGGGGTTTCCCTTGCATGTGTGGACTTTGCCTTTGGCATCGATCTGTCACTGGCAAGGAAGAAGTAGTTTATCACAATTGTATTTTATATCGAATTAGCATAGATTACTTAGAACTTTAAAGTACTGTAATGTGCATCACTAATACAGTCCGCTGGAATCAATCAACGGGGTGGGGCCGATAACTTGCGCATGTTGGCTAACTGAATCGGAGGGAAGCATTTTGAATTGATGGCCTCCGCTGACATAAAGGCTTTAATTTTGAACACTGATTTCTGACTTTTTCATGATTTTCAAGTGAAAAAAAGTTTTGGAATAATGTCATCAATTACAAGGCTTCACTCATTATTAAACTGTCTAATCCTAATCTTTTTAGACACAGGGAATCCAGACTGGTCCCTTTAAAAATATTGTATTTTCTGTTGAAAAATAGGCTTTCGTAAAGTAGTTTTCATAATTTTTCTGTTATTGTTGGTCCTATAATAATGGTTAATGAGTTCATACCCATGTTTTGAGTCATGAGGAACTCATTTAGATACTCCCAGACCCCCCAAATCCACTTATTTATGTTTTGGTTAACTTGTGAATATGTTTACTGATATAAAAAATCTCAACGATAGTATCAGAACACATAAATTGGGTGATAATTTTGATAGCGATCGAGCATGTTTTGGCATTGATCAGGCCTGGCATTGATCTCACTCATGGCAAAACATTTGCAGAAATTCTTTTGATGTCACATTTTTCATTTTATTCAAACTGTCATCCACTCATGGATACATATAGTTAGACATACAATGAGATACAAACTATGTCATCCACTCATGGATACATATAGTTAGACATACAATGAGATACAAACTATGTCATCCACTCATGGATAAATATAGATAGCTATACAATGAGATACAAACTATGTCATTCACTCATGGACACATATAGATAGATATACAATGAGATACAAACTATGTCATCCACTCATGGATACATATAAATAGATATACAATGAAGCACAATTTTAATAATAATCTTGTGTTGCATTATGATAAAAATGTGTAGTGTAATAGCTTCTATTATAAGTTGACTTGGAAGCTACAACAATACACATTGTTCTAAAGCTTCACTGGAAACATAAATGGTTTAAACTGCATCTATGCATTTACTAAAGTTTTGTCACCATTCAACATATTAAAGACATATTAATGACATATTAAGGGTATTATGATTATGTTCTATTATGGTTAGGTTCTGTTCAGTTTGTAAAATTTCCACATCCATTCATGCTGTACACAAAATTCATGGCACTAGGCCTATATATAAGTCAAATAGTGTTACTTGACTCATTCTACAAACTCTTGAAAACATCACAATAACATCAAACTTTATAATCTACTATTGTGTATATTATTTTATATTGTATAATATTTTATATATTTTATGTAATATTCAGTGCAAATCAAATAAACTTATTATTAAAGTGCCATGCTGTATGAGCCCTGAGATAGTGTTCACTGTTGACAGGATAAGACACAGCCACAGAACTCGTTCTGGCCTGAGAGTGATGATGATGACTTTCAAGCATGTACAGTTGACATACTTAATAGCATGAATGGAGATGACAGCAAAAATTCTACACTGTCTAGCAGCATGAAGGTTTGTATCATTTGAGATTAATTACTCACATATGCGTCTCTGTTCCTCCACCTTCACTGTCCACCAGGATTGTAAAAGTGTGAATAGCCTCGTTATAGCAGTACCTACGTTTGCCTTTTCCATCGAATTTTTGACTGGGCCCAGTTAAAAATAATTTAACAGTTTGTTTGATAATTTCACCAAATTTAAACTAAATGACACATAGAAATTAGTAAGTAAGCTTGTAGTAGATACTAGATAGGTTTGCTTTTTCATAAAATGATTGCTGAAGGATCTTTAAATAATTGTGCCTTCGCATATAGCATTGTTATAGATTGTATCAGAAAATCTACTGTCAGTAATCTTACTATATGAAAAAACACTATTTTCATGTAACTGAACAGAACAGAGGTAAGTGCTATTTTGTGACATTCCAGAAGCAGACAGCATGGATATCTTCCTCATTTGACACTTTTGGCGACTTTGGACAAAGCCAATCAGTGGTGAGTTCACAAGCATCTGCACGGAACCCGAGGAAGAGGCAGCGTGAAGTAAACAGCCAGCCACAGAGGTCATTCCTGGGCAAGTTACAGCCGCTGTCAGGCACTCACCTGTTTGAGGAGGGTGAACTGTGGTCAACTCGACATGCGCCCCGGACACAGGTTGGTCAAGTGTACTGCATTCTTTGTTTTAATTACTCATTTCTTGCTTCTGTTATGGACTTACGGTAACATATTAGATCAGTGGAGGATCCTGAATGATTTTCCCTCATTATTCTTTATACAGCTGCCAAGTTGTGTTGAGAAACATACATGAGATTATGGGTGGGTCTAAATATGAAAAGGGGTGTCCAGTTTCCCAGCATGACACCAGGTGACACTGGAAAGCATTCATACATTGACAACTATTTTTGTACTGGACGAAACATTTCCAGTTGTTCTGAAACAGTTAACATAAAAGCATGCTGATGTCTTGTAGGTCCCAATGTGGAATACGCATCAGTCGTCTGGGTCCCCATGCATTGGTCGTCTGGGTCCCCTTACATCGGTCGTCTGGGTCCCCATACATCAGTCGTCTGGGTCCCCATGCATCGGTCGTCTGGGTCCCCTTACATCGGTCGTCTGGGTCCCAATACATCAGTCGTCTGGGTCCCCATGCATCATTCATCTGGGTCCCCTTATATCGGTCGTCTGGGTCCCCATACATCAGTCGTCTGGGTCCCCATGCATCGGTCGTCTGGGTCCCCTTACATCGGTCGTCTGGGTCCCCATACATCAGTCGTCTGGGTCCCCATGCATCGGTCATCTGGGTCCCCTTACATCGGTCGTCTGGGTCCCCATACATCGGTCGTCTGGGTCCCCATGCGTCGGTCGTCTGGGTCCCCTTACATCGGTCGTCTGGGTCCCCATACATCGGTCGTCTGGGTCCCCATACATCGGTCGTCTGGGTCCCCTTACATCGGTCGTCTGGGTCCCCTTACATCAGTCGTCTGGGTCCCCATACAAAATTACACATATTAAAACATGATTAGAATAAATCAAAAGAACGCAACAAGAGTGTTTGAAAACAACTATAACCCACACTCTGAACTGTAATACATCTTATATGAGACCTCAACTGGTCATCACTTAGAATGAACGCTGAAATGAAAAATTACATTGGTAGACATCTGTCATTTTAACCCACCCCACACACGTCTGTCTTAGATGTTCAAAAGAAGTAGGCGTTCGGCACGCTCAATGTTTGTTACTACAGCGGACTCTGCTTAACAGAATCAGCCTCTTTGTAGAATCAAATCTTTTGGCTGGGACAAAATCATTCCCTATTCCTGCTGTATTAAAGTGACCCACTTAAAAGAATCATCAACACGTGGATAAAAATATTCCTGTTTGTATTAATTATTTATTGAAACGGGCAATATGCATGAGATTAGCAGATAGCTGCGTTAGAGCTGATATGGAAGCCAAGTACGTGAGAATCAAGAATTTTGATTTGAAGTTGCTATAACTTCAGTTAAGTTCTTCTGTTCCACTATGAACACTTTATGTATAAATCAGTACCTCGTTGGTACTATAAAATTCTTTTAGAGCATCCAGTGTCAAAATAACCATTTTGTTAACGAAATGTCTCGTTATTGTCCAAATGTTTTATCCCAACACTCAGTCAATGCAATCAGTAGTAGTCGAGTATGATGATCTGAGTCAACACTACACAACAACTGCATTGTAGCCTTGTACGCCAGTGATCTTTCAGACCTTAAGTCTCCATGGGTCAGTCAACATTTTATTCACAATTGCCATGTATTATAGCTGTATTCTTATGTTCATGGTTTCATCTTAATAAATATCTCTCTCTTTCTTCATTCTGACACTCTTGTTTATTTCTCACCTGTGTTTCATGATTGGTACAGACTATCACCAAGTATTTATTTTGTGTTTCTGCAGATCGACCTGGCAGTTCACAAGAAAAAGGTGGCAGAGGTCCAGATGTGGCTGCAGGAATATGTTTACAAGAAACCTGGACTGGTACATGTTCAATTACGTCTACAGTGTACAGGCCTTGACATTGAGCTTTTGTATCCAGTGACCCATCAGCCCAGTAGATGTTAAAAGTTACTAGCCCCCCCAAAAAAGTTACTGGCCCGAAATGTTTTTATTGATTAAAAAAAACCACTATTTTTTGCAATCGCATTACAAGTCGAAGGATGCGAATGTGGCCGTTATTTACTTTGTCGTTGGTGATTTACTTTCATCATTTCAGTTAGTATATCTTATGACAGACAACGTTGCTGCAGGAATTGTTTGAGAATCATATGCCCTCTGTCAAAGCCCCAGGCACAGCAGGTTGCCTTTTGAGAACAACAGGTGATGCCGCCGTGTGCGTATCGAGTTACAGTTAGTTATACTCGAAAATGCAACAGGCAAACTGGATCTGACACTGTATATAACTGTGACTGTTACAATAGGGTTTATTTCTTTCGTATTTAAATTTTTGGAATGAAGTACAAAGTTATGGTAAACGTAGCTATCTGTGCCCTAGCTGGTCCTGGAATGTATGTTAGGCGCTGTCGTGACACCTAGCAGACAGTCCACTAGTAGCGACATCGTGCAGGCTTTTTGTGAGGCTCGTACATATCAAAACAAGATGGCAACTATACGAGACGACAACACAACATCAGATTATATGACGATTGTGTTTAATTGTAGCGCTGGGGTGGATGGCAAGGACATGCAATTGAAACAATGATCTCTGGCTGTGACTAATGGGATAAAAACGATCTGAAACTATGTTGGCTCACTGGGCCAGTAAAATATGGACTGGCCTGACAGCCCCAAAAAAGGCACCGTGCCAGCGGGCCAGTGTTAATGTCGAAGCCTGAGTGTGTGTGTGTGTATGTGTGTGGGTCAGAGCTGGGGTGAATTAAAAAATTAATTGGAATTATTCAATTCGATTCCTGAATTTGAATTGAAAGATTTTGACCAAGCGGAATATGAACTTGAATTGAAGGATTTTGACCAAGCAGAATTTGAGTTAAAAGAAAATGAATTTAACCTAATTTTCTTGTGCTAGTGCAATCTGATTTTATTTCCAATGTGGTCCTCAATCCAACCATAGCATTGCATATGAAGTCTTTGTAGCAGCTAAACATACATTTGTACACCATTTGAAGATTTGAGGTGAGAACATTTGTCCACAAAGGGTCTGCGTGGAAATGTTACCATGTGGCAGTTGGCAATTTGAAAAAAAAACTCGGAAGTTCTGCTCAAATCAAACTATGGTGGGGTGTGATGAGCTTACTTTGAATTCAATACTACTATTTATTTATTTATTAACTTTTTACATATAATCTTATTTTATTTTTATCTATTTATATTTCTAACTTATTTACTTTTAAAAGCTATGTATTTTTTATTTATTAAAAGTTACTGCCCCCCCAAAAAACGTTACTGGCCCAAAAATGTTTTATTGATCAAAAAAGCACTATTTTTGGTAATACATTGAAGGATGTGAGTTTGTCCATTATTTATTTTGCCATTGGCGATTTACTTTCTTGCTTCCAGTCAGTATTCTGTGTGGCAGACAATGTTGCTGCAGGAATTGTTTAACAATCATATGCCCTCTGTCAAAGCCGCAGGTCGCGTTTTGAGAATTAACGACGTGTGATGCCGC
Source organism: Lamellibrachia satsuma (assembly GCA_033239005.1). Lineage (NCBI taxonomy): Eukaryota > Metazoa > Annelida > Polychaeta > Sabellida > Siboglinidae > Lamellibrachia > Lamellibrachia satsuma. The sequence continues at coordinate 2,278,621 of BSQZ01000007.1, forward strand.
CGCATGCGTATCGAGTTACAGCTAGTTATACTTGAGAATACGACGGCCGAACCAGGTGCAGCAGGTCGCGTTTTGAGAATTATCAACGGTTGATGCCGCCGCATTCGTATCGAGTTACAGCTAGTTATACTTGAGAATACGACATGTGAACTGGACCTGACACTGTATATAACTATGACTGTTACAATTGGGTTTATTTCTTTCGAATATAAACTTTTAGACTGCGATATATCAATATCATACTGGTAACACAGCGGAAACCTAGTAAAATATAGGCATCCACAATTCATAAAAAGTCTGCACATCATCGCTAGTAGCGACGTCATGACTTTTTTGTGTGGCTCATATATATCGAAACAAGATGGCAACTACACGAAGCGACAACAAAAAATCAGATGAGACGAAGATTGCGTTTAATTGTTGCGCCAGGGTGGACGGCAAGGACAAGTGATTGAAACGATGACCTGTGGCTGTGACTAATTGGATAAAAACGATCTGAAACTATGTTGGCCCACCAGGCCAGTAAAATAAGGAAACTTGTGGCCCGAACTGGCCCAACAGCCCCAAAAAAAGGTGCCGAGCCACCGGGCCAGTGTTAATGTCAAGGCCTGTTATGGGTGTTTTTACCTGAAATAAATGTATTCATATTTGTAATACAGGTCGCAGCTCTGCTCTAAGATACCATTGTTGCCTGTCTGCACTTATTTGAAACCATGCCCTTTCTGTGTGCTAGGAATGTGTGAAGCCACAGCTACCCCAATGGGGCATCTGAACAATTAGTAATTGGCTTGCTACTCCTGCATTGTTTCATTGAGCAGATATTTCTGAAACCATGAAATGATCAACCTAATATTTTTGTTATGTTGTTTGAATAATGGCTCAACCATTGTCTATACATTGTTTAGCAATTACTAGCAATTAGAATAATAATGTGATAATGTTAATGTACTTACTTTAAATCCTGTATCATCTGGGTGTTGCTACATTTCGCACATGTTTGCATTGGAAAATCTCCCATAGAATTAATTTGGAATTGAAAGATTTGAGCTGGAATTGAAAGTGGAATTTGAAAAAAAATTTATTAAATTGAATTGAAAGGAATTTTAATTGATTAAATGGAATTGAACCCAGCCCTGGTGTGGGTACTTTGTTTAAGGTTTTTTGCATTTTTCCATGAAATATTAAAATATAGTACCTGCCATTTTATATTATGTGGCAGAAAATGTTGCCCATTAAAAATGTGTTAATCATGTAATATGTTGTCCTATTCACTATGTTCCACATGTTATCTGTGTTCCAGGCATCCCTGCTGTTGTTGACCGGACCCCCCGGCTGTGGCAAGACAGCCACAGTCCAAACATTGACCAGGGAGATGGCCATAGAAGTTCAGGAGTGGACGAACCCCACCACCACCGCATACAGTGGTGCTGAGTGGACGCATGAGGCAAGAGGTCTGGTCAAGTCTGCCTGTCATGTGCTGTACAATTGGGAGTTTTGGAGGGATCCAAATAGCTTCTGCTGTCTACTCTATCTATGGAGCTTCCTATTTGTCTACTCTATCTATGGAGCTTCCTATTTGTCTACTCTATCTATGGAGCTTCCTATTTGTCTACTCTATCTATGGAGCTTCCTATTTGTCTACTCTATCTATGGAGCTTCCTATTTGTCTACTCTATCTATGGAGCTTCCTATTTGTCTACTCTATCTATGGAGCTTCCTATTTGTGCTCTTACTAAATATTCTACTGCTGTAGTATCATTTCTCTCTGCTGGGGAGATCGGAGAGGCAACTAGAGCAGGCTCATAATCATGTCCCAGTCTTGGGTTGATGACTGTTGTGTGTTGTAGAGTTAGCTGTGGTCGGAGGGCCACTCAGTGAGTCTCAGTCTTGGGTTGATGACTGTTGAGTGTTGTAGAGTTTGCTGTGGTCAGAGGGCCACTCAGTGAGTCTCAGTCCTGGGTTGATGACTGTTGTGTGTTGTAGAGTTAGCTGTGGTCGGAGGGCCACTCAGTGAGTCTCAGTCTTGGGTTGATGACTGTTGTGTGTTGTAGAGTTGGCTGTGGTCAGAGGGCCACTCAGTGAGTCCCAGTCTTGGGTTGATGACTGTTGTGTGTTGTAGAGTTAGCTGCGGTCGGAGAGCCACTCAGTGAGTCCCAGTCTTGGGTTGATGACTGTTGAGTGTTGTAGGGTTGGCTGTGGTCGGAGGGCCACTCAGTGAGTCTCAGTCTTCGGTTGATGACAGTTGTGTGTTATAAAGTTTGCTGTGGTCAGAGGGCCACTCAGTGAGTCTCAGTCCTGGGTTGATGACTGTTGTGTGTTGTAGAGTTAGCTGTGGTCGGAGGGCCACTCAGTGAGTCTCAGTCTTGGGTTGATGACTGTTGTGTGTTGTAGAGTTGGCTGTGGTCGGAGGGCCACTCAGTGAGTCCCAGTCTTGGGTTGATGACTGTTGTGTGTTGTAGAGTTAGCTGTGGTCGGAGGGCCACTCAGTGAGTCTCAGTCTTGGGTTGATGACTGTTGTGTGTTATAGAGTTGGCTGTGGTCGGAGGGCCACTCAGTGAGTTTCAGTTCTTGGTTGATGACTGTTGTGTGTTATAGAGTTGGTTGTGGTCAGAGAGCCACTCAGTGAGTCTCAGTCCTGGGTTGATGACTGTTGTGTGTTGTAGAGTTTGCTTTTGTCGGAGGGCCACTCAGTGAGTCTCAGTCCTGGGTTGATGACTGTTGTGTGTTGTAGAGTTTGCTGTGGTCGGAGGGCCACTCAGTGAGTCTCAGTCTTGGGTTAATGACTGTTGTGTGTTGTAGAGTTAGCTGTGGTCAGAGGGCCACTCAGTGAGTCTCAGTCCTGGGTTGATGACTGTTGTGTGTTGTAGAGTTTGCTTTTGTCGGAGGGCCACTCAGTGAGTCTCAGTCTTGGGTTGATGACTGTTGTGTGTTGTAGAGTTGGCTGTGGTCGGAGGGCCACTCAGTGAGTCCCAGTCTTGGGTTGATGACTGTTGTGTGTTGTAGAGTTGGCTGAGGTCGGAGGGCCACTCAGTGAGTCCCAGTCTTGGGTTGATGACTGTTGTGTGTTATAGAGTTGGCTGTGGTCGGAGGGCCACTCAGTGAGTCCCAGTCTTGGGTTGATGACTGTTGTGTGTTATAGAGTTGGCTGTGGTCGGAGGGCCACTCAGTGAGTCCCAGTCCTGGGTTGATGACTGTTGTGTGTTGTAGAGTTAGCTGTGGTCGGAGGGCCACTCAGTGAGTCTCAGTCTTGGGTTGATGACTGTTGTGTGTTGTAGAGTTGGCTGTGGTCGGAGGGCCACTCAGTGAGTCCCAGTCTTGGGTTGATGACTGTTGTGTGTTGTAGAGTTAGCTGTGGTCGGAGGGCCACTCAGTGAGTCTCAGTCCTGGGTTGATGACTGTTGTGTGTTGTAGAGTTAGCTGTGGTCGGAGGGCCACTCAGTGAGTCTCAGTCTTGGGTTGATGACTGTTGTGTGTTGTAGAGTTGGCTGTGGTCGGAGGGCCACTCAGTGAGTCCCAGTCTTGGGTTGATGACTGTTGTGTGTTGTAGAGTTAGCTGTGGTCGGAGGGCCACTCAGTGAGTCTCAGTCTTGGGTTGATGACTGTTGTGTGTTATAGAGTTGGCTGTGGTCGGAGGGCCACTCAGTGAGTTTCAGTTCTTGGTTGATGACTGTTGTGTGTTATAGAGTTGGTTGTGGTCAGAGAGCCACTCAGTGAGTCTCAGTCCTGGGTTGATGACTGTTGTGTGTTGTAGAGTTTGCTTTTGTCGGAGGGCCACTCAGTGAGTCTCAGTCCTGGGTTGATGACTGTTGTGTGTTGTAGAGTTTGCTGTGGTCGGAGGGCCACTCAGTGAGTCTCAGTCTTGGGTTAATGACTGTTGTGTGTTGTAGAGTTAGCTGTGGTCAGAGGGCCACTCAGTGAGTCTCAGTCCTGGGTTGATGACTGTTGTGTGTTGTAGAGTTTGCTTTTGTCGGAGGGCCACTCAGTGAGTCTCAGTCTTGGGTTGATGACTGTTGTGTGTTGTAGAGTTGGCTGTGGTCGGAGGGCCACTCAGTGAGTCCCAGTCTTGGGTTGATGACTGTTGTGTGTTGTAGAGTTGGCTGAGGTCGGAGGGCCACTCAGTGAGTCCCAGTCTTGGGTTGATGACTGTTGTGTGTTATAGAGTTGGCTGTGGTCGGAGGGCCACTCAGTGAGTCCCAGTCTTGGGTTGATGACTGTTGTGTGTTATAGAGTTGGCTGTGGTCGGAGGGCCACTCAGTGAGTCCCAGTCCCGTCAGTTCCAAGACTTCCTGCTGCGAGCCAACAAGTACCCAACACTGCAGATCTTCCACCTCGAGCAGCTACACAAGAAGATCATCGTCGTTGAGGTGAGTATGTTCATCACTGGCTATTAACTGATCACATTAGTAGAATTGATTGTAACAATATATGAACCCAGGCAAATCCAGTTGTCACTGTGAGGATGTTTAGAATTCATTAGTACAGATTTTGTTCTGAACTAAGTTTACTCACTTCTATGTTTCGACAACCTTCAGTTGATTTCTTCAGGAACTAAATTCTGGTAACTTTGTTTTTCTTCTGATCATTAGATGGCATGGCAAGTAGGCTTTCCCAACTTTTATAGTTGTGCCCAGAAGAAAATCTATGATAATCTATTCTACAACTTGATGAACATTTTCATTGGCGTTTATAATACAGCTGATATGTAATTTTGGAAATACGGAAATAAACCCCCTGGAAAAAAGCCTTCCCAGAAAAAACCCATAAGAAAATAAAGCAAAGAATAAAAACAATAAATTACACTTAAATTGGGACAGTCGCATGAAAACAAAGATATACATATATGACGTAAGACATCGCTAATAATGTTACTGAAATAACTGGAATCATGATGTTTATCAAATAATGGAAAATAAAACGTATTTTAATTTAATTGTTTATTACCAGAACCATACAAACCATAATACAATATACACTACATGTTCACAACTTCACATACTATAAGCTTGTTAAACTACACAACATGTATCTACCCTGATGAAGAAATGTCTCTGTTAAGCCAGAGATGTTCAGTAACTGATATTATCTATTCAACGTGACTAACACAACTCCCTGACTAACACGAGTCCCTGACTAACACGAGTCTCTGACTAACACGAATCCCTGACCAACACGAGTTTCTGACTAACACGAGTCTCTGACTAACACGAGTCTCTGACCAACACGAGTCTCTGACTAACATGAGTCCCTGACTAACACGAGTCCCTGACTAACATGAGTCTCTGACTGACACGAGTCCCCGACTGACACGAGTCCCCGACTGACACAAGTCCATGACTAACACGAGTCTCTGACTAACACGAGTCCCCGACTGACATGAGTCCCCGACTGACGCAAGTCCCCGACTAACACGAGTCTTTTGACTAACACGAGTCTCTGACTAACACGAGTCTGACTAACATGAGTCTCTGACGAACACGAGGCAAGCGTTCATCGCCACCTAATGGTGTATCCCACGCCTCACAGAAACTCTTTTTTTATCTGTTCAATTACATGTAGTCATGTGATAGGTTGCCCCCAATTCTGCCCCCTTGCCATCAAAATATTTTCATGTGCGTGAATTTGCCCTTTTTCAGACTCAACATGAACCCTTTTGAAAACCTAGGCAAGTCACTGTTCAAACAAGTAACTGTTATTATCTGGTTTGAGCAAATCTGAAACGAGTCCTTGTGTCCCAATAATACTGGCTGACATGTTGTGGTATACATTCAGATGACATTCTACTGTCACTGTAGACTACTGACGATTGCATGAAGAATGAGTTGTTGTTGTTGAGAACTACTGTACTACTGAATGGAAAGTTAAAATATGCAGCATAATATGCCTGTACACACTCCAAAATGTTTAATGAAAGCAAGTAGTTGCTATGGGAAAATGTAATAGTAATAGATTCATATGTAATACTAATAGATTATTTTGCATTCAATAGAAGTAATAGTAATAGATTACATTGTAATGTAACTGACCCCAAGTCCTTTGAGAATTTCCCAGAGAAAATTGCTGCAAACCTATAATTACTTAAACAAAATAATTCGACCGTAATCACCAGATGTCGCCATGTGCGAACATGAACCAATCAAATGAGCTCTGATGATCTGGGAAACAGCCGCAAGCACACATGCTGTTTATTTTTTCCGTTACAAGTTGTTCGATTTATGATTGATAATCACCATGCAGAGAGCTCAAAGCAGTTGTAATATCAGACATGGGTGTTTATTGGACGATAAATAAAAAAATATAGTCACAAAGTATTGCAGTGACGTTCAAAATTTTGCTCGATTGAAGGTGTGTACTGATTGCAGCAAAATTTGATGTCTCGTTTTTTGTAATTTCACAAAAACCTGAAGAAACATTTGCCCAAGAATCGATATTCTGGTACTTTTTTAATTCAAGCCCACCTCAATTTCGCCATTATTAACATGCAACATGTATGGTAACAATGCACAATGCATGCTGAACTACAGAACATGTAAATTATTAAACATGTTTTGTGTAAAAACACATTTAATCACCTCTTTCGAATCTCAAATATTCTCATATTTATCTTGCATTGAACGCCATATTGCCCCCTTTATTCGCAAGATGGCGACACTTAAAGTGAGTTAAACATGCGAATTCGAGCATCGAAAAAGGTGATAAAATATGTTTTATGCACAACAAGTTTAATAATTCCCATAATTCAGTACGCATTGTACATACATTGTGCATACGTTGTTACTATACATATTGTATGTTATAACGGCAACATTGAGGTGTGCCCAGATTCTAGAAAAGTGCCAATATTCTAAGTAACTAACTCGTTATTTCATTGATTAAGTGCAACCAAATTGTTAGAAAAGTTGTTTTTAGTGAAATATTTACGAAGTAAAAGCAGATGCAAACACGTTTTGCAGAAAGACTCCAGCGCATGAAATCATTATGTTTTCATGGCGTTTGCCGCTTTGCATTTTAAAGATACAGTTATGGCATTGCCACAGCTTTAGCATTTAGCATTAAGGTACCCTAATCCTAATTCATAAGCGTTGCTTATTAATATTAACAAAACTGTAAATATGCTGTAACTTCAGCCATTCAGACTCCAAACATTGTGTACACACATCTATTTGAGTAGAGATTTAACAGGATTGCCATCCAATACAAAGGCCCAGATGGCAGGTGGACGAGGAAGCCATTGGCTTATCAAGAGTCCAACGTTTTTAATCTATGTGTAATCTGCCCTCCTGAGATATATGTCAACCTTGTTTTTAAACATGTTCACGCTGCTAGCAGTTACACAATCTGTTGATAATTTGTTCCATTAATTGATTGTCCTCTGTGAGAATGAGTAGTTCCTGATATCCAATCTACATTGATCCTGTACAAATGTTACCTCATGTCCTCTAGTCCTATTATCTTTCTTGAGTGAGAAAAAATATTTCTGTCAATATTTTCATACCCATTCAATATCTTAAAAACTTCAGTTTGATTTCCTCTTGCTTCTGGAGTTGTTAAACCATATTCTTTCAGTCATTCTTCATAACTAAGGTCAGTTCTGGAATCACTTTAGTTGCTCTCCTCTGCATTCTTTCAAGTGTATCTATATCCTTCTTACGATATGGTCTCCATGCTTGCTAAATGAGGCTTAACTATTGCTTTATACATAGGTATAATTACCTTTTTCTCCTTATATGTTTATTTCTGCTAATCAACCCAAGAATTTTATTACTCTTTGAGGCTGCAATACTACACTGCTCTGAAACTTTCATATCAGTGCTTATTGTAATTCCTAAGTCCTTTTCTTTTATAGTAGTACCCAGAACAGTATCTCCCTTTTAATTTAAGTAGTAATCTTTGATGTGGCACTTTGTCAAAAGCTTTCTGAAAATTTAAGTGTATATTATTTATTGGCGATCCCTCGTCTATCCACTTAGTGATTTCTTCCAAAATACATAATGTATTTATTAAGCATGACCTTGCTTTAAGGAATCCATGTTGAGATGGATTTAATAATTTATGCCTAACAAGGAAGTCCACCATATAGTTTTTGGTTGACCTTTCTAATAATTAACAAATCACTGATGTTAAACTCACTGGTCTGTAATTCTCTGACTTATTTCTCAAACCCTTTTTAAATAATGATGAGATGAGAAATGCTCTAGTTTCTACAATATTTAGAATAAACTAATTATTATAAGTAAAACAAAAAGGGGTCAGTGACTCCTATTAAAACAAATTTGTCGCTGTAAAATAGCGGTTTTCCGTGTGCAACTGCATGTGGTTATAGCATGAGTGGCACAAACAGTCTATTGGAAATAAACATTTGATTTTACATAAAATATTTTAAAGACTATAAAGCTTTTTCTGAAACACCATTCAGACACTTCAGAAAATGTTCTTGAAAAGGACTGTTTTTCCCCCAAATGTTCTTGAATTTTACTTTATGTTTTTTGTATGAACCCTCACTACAACATTTAAATTATATTTTCAGGAGATGCCAAATGCGTTCTTCAAAGAAACAAAACAATTTCATGATATATTGAGGTGGGTGCATTGGTTTCCATTGGTATTTTGCTTTATCATAAAAAACAAATGTTTGCCCTATTAGCAGTTGGCAAAAGAATGTGTTACATTGATATTTGTGTAATTAATACCTAGTGAAAGCTAATGACATCTGTTTAATCAACAGGAGCTACCAGAGGCGTGGACGCTGCCCTCTGGTGTTCATTGTGAGTGACAGTGCCGGCGGTGAATCCAACGAGAGATTGTTGTTTCCTAAAGATGTGCAGGCAGAGCTGAATATTGCTAACATCAGGTGCGGAAACATAAATCTATTGCAATATATATTAATTACATGTACTGAGTAGCAAATATTTGAAATTGGTTCAGCGACACGTTATTTTTAAATATTGCATGTGATCTTAATGGTGTCTGACAGAAATAAAATGTCTATGGATGATTGAGCTTTCTTCAAGATATTAGCAGTTTTGATGACTTTGAGTGTGTATTTACAATTTATCTTTCATGTTTCAGTTTCAATCCAGTTGCCCAGACAAGTATGGTAAAGATGCTGACACTCATAGCTACAGAGGAAGTTTCAAAGGTTTCATATTTACCATTCAATCAACTATTATAATTTAATCATAATAATAATATGAAAATTCTATGGCACCTAAATCCTTGGAAATCACTTATTATATTTAAATATACAATTTTTTCCTTTGCCCCCTCCACCCCCCCAAGTGTGTGGTCAGCACACAATGGTTTATATCTTGGGCCAACATAGATATAACAGATGCTGAATTAGGACTGACAGGATATGTATTATATGTTAAAGAATCTATTCAGGCTTATGAAATAAAACTAGAAAGGGAAGCAGATTGCGATGAAGCTGTTTGGTGCAAAATTGTTTCAGGAAATTCAAAATTAACTGTTGGATTAGTTTACCGAAGTCCAAACATAAACGAAGAGGACAACACAAAAATAAAAAACGCTATAAAGGAAGTTAGTAAAGGGGAATGTATCATAATGGGAGATTTTAACCATGGACACATACAATGGAATTCTCTAGAGAGTACAGGGATTGAGGACCAACAATTTCTATTTTTAATCCAGGATAGCTTTCTTACTCAGCACGTACTAGAACCAACCAGGGGAGAAAATGTATTACCTTACCTTATGATACCTTATGACGATTCTGATCGCAGGATCCAGTTGGTTCCTCCATGATCAGATCTTCAGAATCAAATATTTTTATATCATAATTTCCGGTTCCATTAGTTATTGTTAAAGGAGATTCATAGTCGTATATTATTGCCTGGGTAGACCAGAATTTGTCTAATTTGTTTTTAAATGAGTTAATTGATCTAGCTTGCACTACAGAGTTTGGGAGACTATTCCATGGTTCAGCCACTCTAAGAGGGAATGCATTTTTTTCTTAAATTTATTTTTGCTCTTTGGGTAAATATTTTAAGGGAGTGTCCTCTATTTCCTGATCTAAGTGTGACATCCTCCCATTTCAGGAGGTTTTGTGCAGATTCATTATCGTACAATTCGTGCATTATTTTGTAGACTTCTATCATGTCTCCTCTTAGCCTTCGGTATGCTAATGTGGGTAGCTTCAGTAATTTTAGTCTTTCTATATATGATAAATCCCTCATACCAGGAAGTTCTTTTGTGGCTCTTCTCTGGACGTTTTCTATTGCTATTTTATGTTTTATCTTATATGGATACCATACTGCTACTGCATATTCTAGGTGAGATCTAACCATTGTCTTATATAGTGGCAAAAAAGTGTGTGTGTCTAGGAATTGGAATGTTCTTCGGATTATTTTTGTCATTTTGGTTGCTTTATTTACCACTTGGTTTATGTGATCATCAAATGACAATTTTGAATCGATAATTACACCTAAGTCAGTTTGCTTATCTATGGTGGCTAGTGAATGTTTAACATTATTGCTTGTCATGAAATATTCATTTTCACCTATATTATTTTTTCCAATTTCCATGTGTTTACATTTGTCTGGGTGGAATTTTAATAGCCATTTGTCGCTCCATTGTTCTAGGATACTTAAATCTTGTTGTAGTATATCCTGATCATTTTTATTAGTTATGGCTCTAAATATCTTAATATCATCAGCGAACAGGAATGTATTGGATTTAGTTAAATCTGGCAGGTCGTTTACGTATAGAACAAACAGTAAGGGTCCTAGGACAGATCCCTGCGGTATCCCTGATGTTACCTTGTGCCAGTTTGATTCTTTTCCATTTACCATTAGATATAGTTTTGTCATCACAAAAAGAATTAGTGGACAATGTAAAAATAATTGAACCATTGGGTAATAGTGACCATAATCAAATACATTTTGACATCAATGTAAAATCAGAAAGTAAAAATAAGAAAACGTACAAGAGAAACTTCCACAAAGGTAACTACAAAGATATGAGAAAATATTTAGCAAAGCTAGATTGGAATAACATGCTGATGAATAAGACCGCAATTGAATGTTGGAATATTCTAAAATATGAAATTGAGAGTATCATCGATAAATTTGTTCCCTTCCAAAAACAAGGAAAACGGTGTAGAAAGAAACACTTGTCAAAAGAGGCTATTAGAAAAATAATGCTAAAACAAACTATGTGGAGGGTTTATAGGCGTACCAGAAAGGAAGAAAACTATGCAAATTACAAAGAGGCACTTAATGCAGCTACAACTGAAATCAGACAATCTAAAAGAAGCTATGAGCAAAAACTAGCATGTAACATAAAAAATGACAGCAAGAGTTTTTATGCATATGTCAGGAGTAAACAAAACGTACAAGACAAGGTTGGACCTCTAGAAGACAGCGCTGGAAATATAATATCACAGGGGTATTTAATGGCGGAAGACCTAAATGGTTACTTCAGTTCAGTGTTTACCAAAGAAGATATTAGTTCATTACCAGTTGCTGATGCTAAATTTCAGGGGGCTAAATCTGACTATTTAGGTCCGTTAGTTGTAAATCCAGAATTGGTAGCTAAGAAAATAAAGGCAATGAATGATAACAAATCACCGGGAGTGGATGGGATTCCTCCAAAATTACTAATGGTAACAGTAGAACAAATCAGTATACCACTTGCAAGAGTATTCAACTTGTCATTAAAAGAGGGAGTTGTTCCGTTTGAATGGAAAGAAGCAAACATCATACCATTATTTAAAAAGGGTTCGAGAAATAAGTCAGAGAATTACAGACCAGTGAGTTTAACGTCAGTGATTTGTAAATTATTAGAACGGTTAATTAAAGACCATATGGTGGACTTCCTCGTTAAGCATAAATTATTAAATTCATTTCAACATGGATTCCTTAAAGCGAGGTCATGCTTAAGAAATATGTTATGTTTTTTGGAAGAAACCACTAAGTGGATAGACGTGGGATCGCCAGTAGATATTATCTACTTAGATTTTCAGAAAGCTTTTGACAAAGTGCCACATCAAAGATTACTACTTAAATTAAAAGCCCATGGTATCGGGGATAGCATAACTGACTGGATAGAACATTGGCTGACTGACAGAAGACAACGAGTTGTAGTAGATGGAGACGTTTCAAATTGGAAATCGGTTTTGAGTGGGGTACCTCAAGGATCAGTATTAGGACCTATATTATTCTTAATTTATATCAATGACTTGGACGACAGTATAACAAGTAACGTACTGAAATTTGCGGATGACACAAAACTGTTTAGAAAAGTTAATACTGATGGTGATAAACAACATTTACAAAACGATCTAGACAGATTAGTGAAATGGTCTGAGAAATGGCAGATGTTGTTCAATTTTGGGAAATGTAAATGCCTACATACAGGACATGGGAACTTGGATGTAAACTATAAAATGGGAGATACTGTTCTGGGTACTACTGTGAAAGAAAAGGACTTAGGAGTTACAATAAGCGCTGATATGAAAGTTTCGGAGCAGTGTGGTATTGCAGCTTCAAAGGGTAATCAAATTCTTGGATTGATTAGAAGAAACATAACGTACAAGGGAAAAAGTTAATTATACCTCTTTATAAAGCAATAGTTAGACCTCATTTAGAATACTGTATACCAGCCTTGAGACCATATCGTAAGAAGGATATAGATACGCTTGAACGCATACAAAGGAGAGCAACTAAAATGATTCCAGAACTGAGAGACCTTAGTTATGAATAACGCCTGAAAGAATGTGGTTTAACAACTCTAGAGACAAGGAGGTTAAGAGGAGATCAGATTGAAGTTTTTAAGATATTGAATGGGTATGAAAATATTGATAGAAATATGTTTTTCTCACTCAAAAAGGATAGCAAAACTAGAGGACATGAGGTAAAATTAGTAAAGGATCAATGTAGATTGGACATCAGGAAGCACTCGTTCTCACAGAGGACAATAAATGAATGGAACAAATTGTCTACAGATTGTGTAACTGCTAGCAGCGTGAATATGTTTAAAAATAAGGTAGACACATATCTCATGAGGGCGGGTTATAAGTAGATGAACATTGTTGGACTCTCGATAAGCCAGTGGCTTCCTTGTCCACTTGCCATCTGGGCCTTTGGCTTGGATGGCAAATCTTGTTAAATCATGTCTAACACAAAGTGTGTGTGTATGTACCCATCAGAGGGTAGCACTATGTGACAGGTGCTGCTGTTTTATCTCGTAGATGTCACTACTGATGCCTGTAATCTACAGAATAGAGTCCCTTCTGATTCATCCATATTGAAAACAACTTGGGAGTTCCAGCCGGAGAATGCTGGGAAATTCGAGCAGTTTACATTGCAAAAATATGCGTGTTTACGAAAACGAACTCGTGTATTAACTCGAATAGTAAGACAGTGTTACGGTTAGAATTCAAACAAAGTAGTGGAATCGACTAATTATGATCTGAAGAACATGTTATGTTTATCTAAGTTGAAACATGTAAATTAAGCCCATAGCGCACATCGACATTCACTGTGTTTTTCCAAGGTTACTATGACAACTTGTACAAACATTATAGTTGGCTTTCCTAACTTTGTAGTACATATTCCAAAAAAGTATTAACGTAGGATGTGAATGTCGATGTGCGCTACAGGCTTAATTCACACATTTCAACTTAGATAAACATAACATATATTCTTTAGATCATAATTAGTTGATTCCACTACTTTGTTTGAATTCTAAACGTAACACTGCCTTACATTTCGAGGTAATTCACGAGTTCGTTTTCGTAAACACATGTAAACTGATCGAATTTCCCAGCATTCTCCGGCCGGAACTTCCAAGTTGTTTTCAAGATGGATGAATCAGAAAGAACTCTATACTGCAACTTTACCTGTCAAAAGATGTCATATATTTTTATAGGCAAAATGTATACACAGATTTTAAAGTTGATGCTTTAGCAAAACAATTTATTTCTTTGTTCTATTGCATTTTTTTAGTGCAGTCAAATTTTATTTAACAAATTGCAGTTGATATTAACACGCTTAATAGTAACAAATGATTTGTTTGACAATTGCTAAAATATTAATTTGCAGGGCAGCAGTAGATTCTCAATACCAGACAGAGGTGTCATAGAAGCTCTGGCTACATCCAGCTCTGGTGACATCCGGGGGGCAATCAATGCTCTGCACTTTGCCTGTCTGAAAGGTAGGATCAACCCTTTGGCCCATGTCATATGTAGAATCACTTAATCCCTACAGTTACAGTCCCCTGTAGTGGCAGTTATGGATCTCATAGTACATGGTGTGATGACTGTCATGTGTAGTACTTGATGGGATGACTGTCATGTGTAGTACATGGTGTGATGACTGTCATGCGTAGTACTTGATGGGATGACTGTCATGTGTAGTACATGGTGTGATGACTGTCATGTGTAGTACTTGATGAGATGACTGTCATGTGTAGTACTTGATGGGATGACTGTCATGTGTAGTACATGGTGTGATGACTGTCATGCGTAGTACTTGATGGGATGACTGTCATGTGTAGTACTTGATGGGATGACTGTCATGTGTAGTACATGGTGTGATGACTGTCATGCATAGTACTTGATGGGATGACTGTCATGTGTAGTACTTGATGGGATGACTGTCATGTGTAGTACATGGTGTGATGACTGTCATGCGTAGTACTTGATGGGATGACTGTCATGTGTAGTACTTGATGGGATGACTGTCATGCGTAGTACTTGATGGGATGACTGTCATGTGTAGTACATGGTGTGATGACTGTCATGCGTAGTACTTGATGGGATGACTGTCATGTGTAGTACTTGATGGGATGACTGTCATGTGTAGTACATGGTGTGATGACTGTCATGCGTAGTACTTGATGGGATGACTGTCATGTGTAGTACTTGATGGGATGACTGTCATGCGTAGTACTTGATGGGATGACTGTCATGCGTAGTACTTGGTGTGATGACTGTCATGCGTAGTACTTGATGGGATGACTGTCATGCGTAGTACTTGATGGGATGACTGTCATGTGTAGTACTTGATGGGATGACTGTCATGTGTAGTACTTGATGGGATGACTGTCATGCATAGTACTTGATGGGATGACTGTCATGCGTAGTACTTGATGGGATGACTGTCATGTGTAGTACATGGTGTGATGACTGTCATGCGTAGCACTTGATGGGATGACTGTCATGTGTAGTACATGGTGTGATGACTGTCATGCGTAGTACTTGGTATGATGACTGTCATTTGCAATACTTGGTATGATGACTGTCATGTCCAATACTTGGCATGATGATTGTCATGTGCAATACTTGGTATGATGACTGTCATGTGCTGAACAGGGCATTAATGAATACAGTGGGAATTTTTTTATTCTTAAGTGTGTCATTGCGGCATTAATCAAACAGCAATGAACCATAGATTAATTGTGATTTAGTAGAATTTTTTTAAATTCCTGTCTGTAGACTAAATAAACACAGTAATGAACAACAGAAAGATAAAGAACCATTGAGTTCAGAACATATTCAAAGAAAGATTAATTCTAGTTCAGCATGCATGCTTGCTTTATCTATATCAATACTGACTGTGCAGCGTGTAAACCTTAGAAAGTTATGCCATTAATTGCATACAGCAGTGCATTATTTCCCCATGGGCTATTTGAATGATGTTTGGACAAATCCTTAAGCTTTCTTTGATGAATGCATCATGTCTCGGGTTGCCTCTTCATTTCTCTTGGCTCAACTGACACCGAAACTGTGATGGAATTCGTCTAAAAATGTCAAGATTGCTATCTAGATCAGACAACATCTCTGTGGATGGTTTGCAGTGAAACATTGATGACGTGCCCACTTGTAAAACGTTGTATGCTAGGTTTATACTAACACCCCATCATCATCAGCATCAATAAAAGTAAAGTATTGCATCTCGATGAAATGACACAGCACTGTTAGTCTGGTGGGAAGGAGAAATGTTGACTGTCTTTCCCAGCACTAACCATCACATTCCCTCTGCACCCTTATGCTTTCACTTGTGTGTATCTCAATCTGCATGCACGCAAGCATGTACATGCATGTGTACATACATGTGTGCATATGTATACATTTATATTTGTGTGTACACGCACGCACGCATGCACAGTTTGCATGTATAGGGAGAATGGACTGTAATTCTGGTGTCTAGCAATGTGACATGGTCCACAGGGGACGATTGGACTGTAATTCCTGGTGTCTAGCAATGTGACATGGTCCACAGGGGACGAGAGAGTGGACTGTAATTCCTGGTGTCTAACAATGTGACATGGTCCACAGGGGACGAGAGAGTGGACTGTAATTCCTGGTGTCTAACAATGTGATATGGTCCACAGGGGACGAGAGAGTGGACTGTAATTCCTGGTGTCTAACAATGTGACATGGTCCACAGGGGACGAGAGAGTGGACTGTAATTCCTGGTGTCTAACAATGTGACATGGTCCACAGGGCACAAGAGAGTGGACAGTAATTCCTGGTGTATGTACACGTACAGGTAGGCAGACATGTACAGGTAGGCAGACACGCACAGGTAGGCAGACAGTTACATGTAGGCAGACACGTACAGGTAGGCAGACACGTACATGTAGGCAGACACGTACAGGTAGGCAGACACGCACAGGTAGGCAGACACGCACATGTAGGCAGACACGCACATGTAGGCAGACACGTACAGGTAGGCAGACACGCACATATAGGCAGACACGCACATGTAGGCAAATACGTACAGGTAGGCAGACAGTTACATGTAGGCAGACACGTACAGGTAGGCAGACACGCACATGTAGGCAGACATGTACAGGTAGGCAGACACGTACATGTAGGCAGACACGGACAGGTAGGCAGACACGTACATGTAGGCAGACACGTACAGGTAGGCAGACACGCACAGGTAGGCAGACACGTACATGTAGGCAGGCACGTACAGGTAGGCAGACAGGTACATGTAGGCAGACACGTACAGGTAGGCAGACAAGTACATGTCGGCAGACACGTACAGGTAGGCAGACACGTACATGTAGGCAGACACGTACATGTAGGCAGACACGTACAGGTAGGCAGACAGTTACATGTAGGCAGACAGTTACATGTAGGCAGACACGTACATGTAGGCAGACACGTACAGGTAGGCAGACACGTACATGTAGGCAGACACGTACATGTAGGCAGACACGTACAGGTAGGCAGACAGTTACATGTAGGCAGACAGTTACATGTAGGCAGACACGTACATGTAGGCAGACACGTACAGGGAGGCAGACAGTTACATGTAGGCAGACACGTACATGTAGGCAGACACGTACAGGTAGGCAGACACGCACATGTAGGCAGACACGTACAGGTAGGCAGACAGTTACATGTAGGCAGACACGTACATGTAGGCAGACACGTACAGGTAGGCAGACAGTTACATGTAGGCAGACACGTACATGTAGGCAGACAAGTACAGGTAGGCAGACACGCACATGTAGGCAGACACGTACAGGTAGGCAGACAGTTACATGTAGGCAGACACATACATGTAGGCAGACAAGTACAGGTAGGCAGACACGCACATGTAGGCAGACACGTACAGGTAGGCAGACACGTACGTGTAGGCAGACACGTACATGTAGGCAGACAGTTACATGTAGGCAGACAAGTACATGTAGGCAGACACGTACATGTAGGCAGACACGTACAGGTAGGCAGACACGTACATGTAGGCAGACACGTACAGGGAGGCAGACAGTTACATGTAGGCAGACACGTACATGTAGGCAGACACGTACAGGTAGGCAGACACGCACATGTAGGCAGACACGTACAGGTAGGCAGACAGTTACATGTAGGCAGACAAGTACATGTAGGCAGACACGTACATGTAGGCAGACACGTACAGGTAGGCAGACACGTACATGTAGGCAGACACGTACAGGGAGGCAGACAGTTACATGTAGGCAGACACGTACATGTAGGCAGACACGTACAGGTAGGCAGACAGTTACATGTAGGCAGACACGTACAGGTAGGCAGACAAGTACAGGTAGGCAGACACGTACATGTAGGCAGACACGTACATGTAGGCAGACACGTACATGTAGGCAGACACGTACAGGTAGGCAGACAGTTACATGTAGGCAGACAGTTACATGTAGGCAGACACGTACATGTAGGCAGACACGTACAGGTAGACAGACATGTACATGTAGGCAGACACGTACAGGTAGGCAGACAGTTACATGTAGGCAGACACGTACAGGTAGGCAGACACGTACATGTGGCAGACACGTACAGGGAGGCAGACAGTTACATGTAGGCAGACACGTACATGTAGGCAGACACGTACAGGTAGGCAGACACATACATGTAGGCAGACACGTACAGGTAGGCAGACACGTACAGGTAGGCAGACAGTTACATGTAGGCAGACACGTACAGGTAAGCAGACACGTACATGTAGTCAGACACGTACAGGTAGGCAGACAGTTACATGTAGGCAGACACGTACATGTAGGCAGACACGTACATGTAGGCAGACACGTACAGGTAGGCAGACATGTACATGTAGGCAGACACGTACATGTAGGCAGACACGTACAGGTAGGCAGATAGTTACATGTAGGCAGACACGTACAGGTAGGCAGACACGTACATGTAGGCAGACACGTACAGGTAGGCAGACAGTTACATGTAGGCAGACACGTACATGTAGGCAGACACGTACAGGTAGGCAGACATGTACATGTAGGCAGACACGTACAGGTAGGCAGACAGTTACATGTAGGCAGACACGTACATGTAGGGAGACACGTACAGGTAGGCAGACAGTTACATGTAGGCAGACACGTACATGTAGGCAGACACGTACAGGTAGGCAGACACGTACGTGTAGGCGGACACGTACAGGTAGGCAGACACGTACGTGTAGGCAGACACGTACATGTAGGCAGACACGTACGTGTAGGCAGACACGTACATGTAGGCAGACAGGTATATGTAGACAGACATGTACATGTAGGCAGACACGTACAGGTAGGCAGACATGTACAGGTAGGCAGACACGTACATGTAGGCAGACAGTTACATGTAGGCAGACAGTTACATGTAGGCAGACACGTACATGTAGGCAGACACGTACAGGTAGGCAGACATGTACATGTAGGCAGACACGTACAGGTAGGCAGACACGTACAGGTAGGCAGACAGTTACATGTAGGCAGACACGTACAGGTAGGCAGACACGTACAGGTAGGCAGACACGTACATGTAGGCAGACAGGTACATGTAGACAGACATGTACATGTAGGCAGACACGTACAGGTAGGCAGACACGTACAGGTAGGCAGACAGTTACATGTAGGCAGACACGTACATGTAGGCAGACACGTACAGGTAGGCAGACAGTTACATGTAGGCAGACACGTACAGGTAGGCGGACACGTACATGTAGGCGGACACGTACAGGTAGGCAGACACGTACGTGTAGGCAGACACGTACAGGTAGGCAGACAGGTACATGTAGACAGACATGTACATGTAGGCAGACATGTACAGGTAGGCAGACAGTTACATGTAGGCAGACACGTACATGTAGGCAGACACGTACAGGTAGGCAGACAGTTACATGTAGGCAGACACGTACAGGTAGGCAGACACGTACAGGTAGGCAGACACGTACATGTAGGCAGACACGTACATGTAGGCAGACACGTACATGTAGGCAGACACGTACAGGTAGGCAGACACGTACAGGTAGGCAGACACGTACATGTAGACAGACACGTACAGGTAGGCAGACAGGTACATGTAGGCAGACAGGTATATGTAGGCAGACATGTACATGTAGGCAGACACGTACAGGTAGGCAGACACGTACATGTAGGCAGACACGTACAGGCAGGCAGACACGTACATGTAGTCAGACACGTACAGGTAGGCAGACAAGTACATGTAGTCGGACAAGTACATGTAGTCGGACACGTACAGGTAGGCAGACAGTTACATGTAGACAGACAGGTACATGTAGACAGACATGTACATGTAGGCAGACAGGTACAGGTAGGCAGACACGTACAGGTAGGCAGACACGTACATGTAGTCAGACACGTACATGTAGGCAGACACGTACAGGTAGGCAGACAGGTACATGTAGGCAGAAAGTTACATGTAGTCAGACATGTACATGTAGGCAGACATGTACAGGTAGGCAGACAGTTACATGTAGGCAGACACGTACATGTAGGCAGACACGTACAGGTAGGCAGACAGTTACATGTAGGCAGACACGTACAGGTAGGCAGACACGTACATGTAGGCGGACACGTACAGGTAGGCAGACACGTACGTGTAGGCAGACACGTACAGGTAGGCAGACAGGTACATGTAGACAGACATGTACATGTAGGCAGACATGTACAGGTAGGCAGACAGTTACATGTAGGCAGACACGTACATGTAGGCAGACACGTACAGGTAGGCAGACAGTTACATGTAGGCAGACACGTACAGGTAGGCAGACACGTACAGGTAGGCAGACACGTACATGTAGGCAGACACGTGCATGTAGGCAGACACGTACATGTAGGCAGACACGTACAGGTAGGCAGACACGTACAGGTAGGCAGACACGTACATGTAGACAGACACGTACAGGTAGGCAGACAGGTACATGTAGGCAGACAGGTATATGTAGGCAGACATGTACATGTAGGCAGACACGTACAGGTAGGCAGACACGTACATGTAGGCAGACACGTACAGGCAGGCAGACACGTACATGTAGTCAGACACGTACAGGTAGGCAGACAAGTACATGTAGTCGGACAAGTACATGTAGTCGGACACGTACAGGTAGGCAGACAGTTACATGTAGACAGACAGGTACATGTAGACAGACATGTACATGTAGGCAGACAGGTACAGGTAGGCAGACACGTACAGGTAGGCAGACACGTACATGTAGTCAGACACGTACATGTAGGCAGACACGTACAGGTAGGCAGACAGGTACATGTAGGCAGACAGTTACATGTAGTCAGACAGGTACATGTAGGCAGACACGTACATGTAGGCAGACAGGTACATGTAGGCAGACACGTACAGGTAGGCAGACACGTACAGGTAGGCAGACACGTACAGGTAGGCAGACAGTTACATGTAGTCAGACAGGTACATGTAGGCGGACACGTACATGTAGGCAGACAGGTACATGTAAACAGACAGGTATATGTAGGCAGACAGGTGCATGAATGGTCATGAACTCAGTACAATTAAGCCACTGTGCCAGCAACTCACTCATTCTCATAAGTTGAAGGATGACGGACTCGCTAATATGCTTGCCAGTACCTGACTCATTGATTGTCAACCAACCTGCCATGCATTCATTATAGTAGAGATGAGTGGCTTCTTGCCAGCATTCTTTGAACGTTGAAACTTTCGAATGGACCTAGATAGAGGTCAGTGGATGTTGCCATTTGGCACTAGTAAAGGCATTAATGAAGCCACAAATCGTATTGTCAATACTCACAGGCGTTCGCAGATCACACAAATGGGAAATATAGTTAACTAATCATGCAAGAATACTTGGTAATGCTATTGGCTGTCAGCTCAGATGTGCTAGGACTGTCTTGCTCAAAACTGTGACCAAAGATGATGTTTGCTCTACACGCTGTCAACATGAGCCTTGTCTGGCAGACAAGTCCTTGTAGAAACCGGCAGCACACATTTGTACGAGACAGTTTGAAGACATCTTTTTTTACTGAAGAGACTTATAACACAATGGTGTGGGTGTCAGTGTAGCAAGTCAATACAATGGTGTGGGTGTCAGTGTAGCAAGTCAATACAATGGTGTGGGTGTCAGTGTTGCAAGTCAATACAATGGTGTGGGTGTTAGTGTAGGAAGTCAATACAGTGGTGTGGGTGTTAGTGTATCAAGTCAATGCAATGGTGTAGGTGTCAGTGTAGCAAGTCAATACAATGGTGTGGGTGTCAGTGTATCAAGTCAATACAATGGTATGGGTGTCAGTGTAGCAAGTCAATACAATGGTGTGGGTGTTAGTGTAGCAAGTCAATACAGTGGTGTGGGTGTTAGTGTAGCAAGTCAATACAATGGTGTGGGTGTCAGTGTAGCAAGTCAATGCAATGGTGTGGGTGTCAGTGTAGCAAGTCAATACAATGGTGTGGGTGTCAGTGTAGCAAGTCAATACAATTGTGTGGATGTCTGGCAGTTAATCCTACAATGGAGACTTGATTAAACCCACTAAATCTACTAATCTCATAATGGTTGAAATGACAACAATCATTCACTCAACACACTGCTTCTAATTGAGAACTGCTGAAGGTTACTGACTTACAGCTATGGTCAGCTGTATTCATTAACTCTGTCAGGCTGTGTCACGGTCTCAACGTGCTTGGTGTCTATCAGGCAGTGTCATGGTCTCAACATGCTTGGTTTCTGTCAGGCAGTGTCACGGTCTCAAAATGCTTGGTGTCCGTCAGGCAGTGTCACGGTCTCAACATGCTTGGTGTCTGTCAGGCAGTGTCACAGTCTCAACATGCTTGGTGTCCGTCAGGCAGTGTCACAGTCTCAACGTGCTTGGTGTCTGTCAGGCAGTGTCACAGTCTCAACATGCTTGGTGTCTGTCAGGCAGTGTCACAGTCTCAACGTGCTTGGTGTCTGTCAGGCAGTGCCACAGTCTCAACGTGCTTGGTACCTGTCAGGCAGTGTCACAGTCTCAACGTGCTTGGTGTCTGTCAGGCAGTATCACAGTCTCAACATGCTTGGTGTCTGTCAGGCAGTGTCACAGTCTCAACGTGCTTGGTGTCTGTCAGGCAGTGTCACAGTCTCAACATGCTTGGTGTCTGTCAGGCAGTGTCACAGTCTCAACGTGCTAGGTATCTGTCAGGCAGTGTCACAGTCTCAACATGCTTGGTGTCTGTCAGGCTGTGTCACAGTCTCAGCATGCTTGGTATCTGTCAGGCAGTGTCACAGTCTCAACATGCTTGGTGTCTGTCAGGCAGTGTCACAGTCTCAACGTGCTTGGTATCTGTCAGGCAGTGTCACAGTCTCAACATGCTTGGTATCTGTCAGGCAGTGTCACAGTCTCAACGTGCTTGGTATCTGTCAGGCAGTGTCACAGTCTCAACATGCTTGGTGTCTGTCAGGCAGTGTCACAGTCTCAACGTGCTTGGTATCTGTCAGGCAGTGTCACAGTCTCAACATGCTTGGTGTCTGTCAGGCAGTGTCACAGTCTCAACATGCTTGGTATTGGTCAGGCAGTGTCACAGTCTCAACATGCTTGGTGTCTGTCAGGCTGTGTCACAGTCTCAGCATGCTTGGTATCTGTCAGGCAGTGTCACAGTCTCAACATGCTTGGTGTCTGTCAGGCTGTGTCACAGTCTCAGCATGCTTGGTATCTGTCAGGCAGTGTCACAGTCTCAACATGCTTGGTGTATGTCAGGCTGTGTCACAGTCTCAGCATGCTTGGTATCTGTCAGGCAGTGTCACAGTCTCAACATGCTTGGTGTCTGTCAGGCAGTGTCACAGTCTCAACATGCTTGGTATCTGTCAGGCAGTGTCACAGTCTCAACATGCTTGGTATCTGTCAGGCAGTGTCACAGTCTCAACATGCTTGGTATCTGTCAGGCAGTGTCACAGTCTCAACGTGCTTGGTATCTGTCAGGCAGTGTCACAGTCTCAACATGCTTGGTGTCTGTCAGGCAGTGTCACAGTCTCAACATGCTTGGTATCGGTCAGGCAGTGTCACAGTCTCAACATGCTTGGTGTCTGTCAGGCAGTGTCACAGTCTCAACATGCTTGGTGTCTGTCAGGCAGTGTCACAGTATCAACATGCTTGGTGTCTGTCAGGCAGTGTCACAGTCTCAACATGCTTGGTACCTGTCAGGCAGTGTCACAGTCTCAACGTGCTTGGTGTCTGTCAGGCTGTATCACAGTCTCAGCATGCTTGGTATCTGTCAGGCAGTGTCACAGTCTCAACATGCTTGGTGTCTGTCAGGCAGTGTCACAGTCTCAACATGCTTGGTGTCTGTCAAGCAGTGTCGCAGTCTCAACATGCTTGGTGTCTGTCAAGCAGTGTCATAGTCTCAACATGCTTGGTATCTGTCAGGCCTCTATGTATGTGCTTCCAATATTGTTTAATCTCCAGTATGATATCACTGATGATTCTGCATGAACATTTTGTTGGTAGCAGTAGTGCCTTGTCTTCATCAATCTGAAATAGATACCATATCATCATTGGACATTATCCATTTCATTTCATGTTAGATTTTGAAATACAGACAAATTAACTCTTGCACATTATGTGCATGTAATATTTCAGACTTGCTTTTGCCATTGACTTGTGTCACAAGAACATGGTCTGTGGTGAGTGTATTACTGGGGCAGCCTTCTTGTCATGACTATTTCTGTGCTGGAGACGAGTGCTCGAGACCAAGAGTCCTGCTTCAAGTGGGTATCATTAGACGTGCAGACACGCCATAGAAATCTCATCATTACATCGCATTCACTGCGGTTGAAGTCTCATTCAATAACAGATATCATCTGGACACATTGTTGGCTTGTTAGCATTGCACCCACTAGGATCTGAATTCTACATTGAGGCTGAGAAACTGATGGGTAGCAGGCCCCAGTTTAAGTGGTCACATATTTACTGTTGTTGAGTGACAAACTTGTATTTAAAAAAGCACTTGACATGTAACATGTCAGGTGAGAGCAGCCTCCACATCCTTGGTGACTTTAGCCTTGCACAGTTTTGTGTCAACACATTTTCCCTCCTACATTTATTAGCAACACATCCAAGAGTTCCACAACTGACAACTGGAGGTAATTGATCTTCAGACAAAACATTGAAAACCAGCAGCATCATCATTAAAATACTTGTGAAATCTTCACAGATGTGGCATAAAGATGCATTTCTAGGAATTGTCTGGTGACTTCTACAAAATGGTATGTGACTTGCTTAACGTAGATAACATTTCCACAGCATGTCTCCCTTTAATGCTGTTAAAGGGAATAAAAACAACGATTGCTTGAAATCATATTATATTACATCTTGTAGTATATTTCAATTTCCACAACGCCGAAAAAATTTATTAGAATTCAATTGATTAATAATTCAAAATAATACTCTGTTCTACTGGTGTTGTTTTTGCACATTTTTGCCACACTTATCGGCTAGCTTCAACATGACATCACTTATGACAAGAAAGTGCTACAAGACTGGGACTCCATTCATTCACCGTACCATTGATAGCGGTTGTTTAGAAGTATATAGTAACATGAAGAATATAATAACATGTAGTTGGTTTAAGTTCCCTATATTTAAAAAATCAAACGTCAAGCCTTCGAGAAAACTTGTCAGCATGGATACAGGTGATGTCAGTTCACGGTGAATTCAGCCCGGTGAATTCAGACAACATTCTTTGGAGAGTTCGGCCCATAATTTCGGCCTCAGAGCACAATTATCTTGGCCCAAATGATTGTGTACCAAGCACATGAAGCTTAATATGTGTCTTACTGTGAATAAAGCATAATATTTATTCTCTCATTTGTTAATTGATTTAGTTCCACATTAACCCAAAGCTTTCGCTTCCTTTCGAATAAAATACACTGCTATATTTTATCCATTTTAACACACAGCGAGACGATCATTAGAACATACACAAGTTGTTGTATCCCGAAAATTCATATCATATAATATATTATGCCAAAAACTATAATACTATATAGAGTTGAATAATTTTAATAAATTAACTTACAGTTATCATAATGTCTTGTTTCTATATTACAGATTTTCATTCATTTCCCATCACCAGAGGAAATTCTCCCCAGTTTTTTGTTTTATTAAATCGAATACAGAACCATGACAGTGATAAGTGATTATTGTATTGTGAATATAAAGGAACCACCTCCATATGGTCTTTGATCTATACTGTGTTTTTCGTCAGATCATTTTGAATGTGAAGCATTGTCTTTTATTAACACCTGTTCACTGTACAAAACAAACAAAGTATTGGCATCCCTTTGATGTACTTAAGTTAAGGCTAATCCATTACTAGCTAGAACTGAGTAGATCTTGTATGTCACCTCTGTTACTGAAATCACCAAAGTGACTGGATTCATACACATGGCAGTTGGGCTGAATTCACCGAGGGCCGAAATCACCACACCCATCAGTGCCGCTCCAGCTACTGCAATGTTTACTTTCTCACCTAACCTTGAAAATGACCACCTAGAGCTGCCAAACTTCTCATATATTTACCATACATATACACATGTCACATGGTCAGACATTACTCTTACTTCCATGTAACAATACTTAATTACACAAATAAAAGCTAACTCTGCGAAGATAGGCATAGGAGATGGCAAGTTTGTTTTTTTATTTTATCTTTATATGGAAGTAAGAGTAATGTTTGACCACGTCACATGTGTATGCGTACGATAGATATATGAGAAGTTTGGCAGCTCTGTGTGGTCGTTTTTATGGTTCGGTCAGAAAGTAAATAAGATCGAAGTCAAAGGATACTGGTGTCACTAAATTGCTCCAAAAGAATTCAAAGATGATTCTGCAGTATCATTTGCCGCTAGCGGTTCAAAATCGTTACATTATACTTTTTATTCTGGAAAATCGCCATCACTCACCATAGTAACACGAGTGAAACTAAACTGAAGCATTGCAAAGAAATCACTGACTGAATGTCATAAGTGAAAAAAAAACCCACGTGAACGCCCATCTCATTAACTTCGAATTCTACAAGCACTTTGTGAGTTTGACGCATTAAACATCTAATTTTATTTATAAATAAATTTTTCCTAATTTTTTTATTTTGGCAAGTAGTACGGACAATATTAAATTTTTTATACACTGAAAAACATTTTAGCTAGTGCCTTGTTGTTATTCCCTTTAAGGTGCCCTACATAACTTTACTTTACTGACTTAGTCCTCTTTGTGTCCATAAGGCATCAACAAGAGAGTGCCACTGCTGTCAGTCTGCAGCCCATTTGGTGTTCCATGTCAGGCCGCTTTCTTTCATCTCCTCTACTGTTCGTCTCCATGTTTCTTTTGGGCGACCACGTCTCCTTTTTCCATCTGCTGTCCAGCGTAAGGCTGTCTTAGGGCAGTGTGCCTGGTGATATTCTGCACACGTGTCCAAGCCATCTCCATCTTATCTTCTTTATCTGTGTGGCCAAGGATGTTGCGTCTGTTTTGCTGTGCAGCTCTTCATTAGTGATGGTGTTGGGCCAAAGTACTCCTAGGATCTTCCGTAGACACTTGTTTTGGAAAGTCTCAAGCTTGTGTACTAGCTTGGCTGTCAGTTTCCAGTGCTCGGAGCCATAGAGAAGTACACTGAGAACATTAGTATTGTACAGTCTCAGTTTTGTTTCCAATCTCAGTTGCTTGGATTTCCAGATGGGCTTCAGCATAGCAAAGGTCTGACTTGCCTTTCTGATCCTAGCCATGGCATCTTTTGCAGAGTCTCCATCTGTTGTGATTTTGCTTCCCAGGTATGCAAAGTCCTGAACGTCTTCCAAAGCATCACTGTTGTTTATGTTATTTATGATGATGGGGTTATCTGTCTTGTAGTTTATCCTCATCAGTTTGGTTTTTGCTATGTTCAGCTTTAACCCAATCTGTGGTGCTGTTGTTGTGAGTTTGTCCATCTTTTCTTGCATGTCCTTGTGCCTGCTAGACAGCAGTCCAATGTCATCTTGTGCCTGTTAGGCAGCAGTCCAATGTCATCTGCATAGTCCAGGTCTTCCAAGATCGAGGTAAGTGTCCATTTGATGCCTCTGTTTCCAGTTTTGGTGATTTCTCTCATCAGCCAGTCAGTGGCAATGGTGAAAAAAAATGGTGAGAGAATGCATCCCTGTTTTACTCCGGATTTTACGCTAAAACTGTCCGACATGTGACTGTTACAGACGACTTGACAATGGACGTCTGTGTAAGGTACCTTGATCACATTTACCATCTTCTGTGGGATCCCGTAGTGACGTAGTATTCTCCACAAGGATTCTCTGTGAAGGCTGTCAAAGGCCTTTTCAAAGTCAAAGCCCTACACAACACTGAATGTGAAAATCGTTTTATATTAGATTAACAACAGATCTTTTTTGTCAGTTCTAGTTTTGTAGATGGAAGAGGCTTGCTATTGCTTTGTGGGGCACAGTGCACTAGATAACCTTTGTGGGGCACAGTGTCATAGTTAAACTTTGTGGGGCATAGTGCCATAGTTAACCTCTGTGGGGCACAGTGCCATAGTTAGCCTCTGTGGGGCACATTGCCATAGTTAGCCTGTGTGGGGCACATTGCCATAGTTAACCTCTGCGGGGCACATTACCATAGTTAGTCTCTGTGGGGTACAGTGGCACAGTTAGCCTCTGTGGGGCACAGTGTCACAGTTAGTGTCTGTGGGGCACAGTGGCACAGCTAGCCTCTGTTGGGCACAGTGCCACAGTTAGCCTCTGTTGAGCACTGTGCCACAGTTAGCATATGTTGGGCACAGTGGCACAGTTAGCCTCAGTTGGGTACAGTGCCACAGTTAGCCTCTGTTGGGCACAGTGCCACAGTTAGCCTCTGTTGGGCACAGTGCCACAGTTAGCATATGTTGGGCACAGTGCCACAGTCAGCCTCTGTGGGGCACAGTGCCATAGTTAGCATCTGTGGGACACATTGCCATAGTTAGCCTCTTTGGGACACAGTGCCATAGTTAGCATCTGTGGGGCACATTGCCATAGTTAGCCTCTTTTGGGCGCAGTGCCATAGTTAGCCTTTGTGTGGCATATATGGGCAGATATGTACAAAAAAGGTGTGTCGTTAGAGCCACCTTAAACTTCTCTTTGGTGCCTGCTGATGGGTGGTCGCTTCCAGCCATTGGAACAAGATAATTGACAGTGGAGTTTGTCTGCTTTGTCAATGCCACAACACTATATTCAGTGCGCAGGGATGTCATCAACTCTGACTAGTTAGACAGCCAATTACATTAGCCAGTGGCTTAGCTCTAGCAACACTGACTAATTAATCATTAGGCTATTGACAAGGCAATCTTGACTACTGGGTTATGCAGAACGGCAGATGCTGTGGCTCTTATATATTCTGTTACTGTCATAATCAGATTTCTCATTTTCCCAGATGCAATGAAATAGTCCACGAGGTATTAGCAAATAAATTTGTTCCATTTGATAAACGAATGGAATAAATTATCTACTGATTGTATAAATGCTTGTACTGGGTAGAGTGATTTTAAAAAATGCTCATAAGAACATTACACATACGGGATTAATTGTTGGACTCTTGATAAGCCAGTGGCTTCCTTGTTCACTTGTGATCTGGTGTTTTGCTGTAGATGGCAATCTTCATAAATCTTCTTGTTAAAATCAGTAGGGTGGGTTCTGCTTGCTGTACGAGTATATCCAGTACAGTAACTACAGTCAGGGCAGTTAATTTGTCTGAGCTTGGCATCAGTGGATGAACGACATGCATAATTTGAGAAATATACTTCTATCTTATGCTGTGTTATCATTTATTTACAATAATTTTTAAATTACCTTATATTCTTATTTATTATTGTTGTTGTTAAGATTTTGATTTGCATAAATTTAGCCAAGTGTAAAATGTAAATAAATGTAAATACAGACGACTATTTGTTAAAATCAGACTGAAATATATGCACACACCTAATAGAAAGTGTCACCAATGTTCACCATGGGCGACTTTCAAAATGTGACATACTTGTGCTCCACTGATGGGTACAGGAACCATAGTGTGACAGACTTGTGCTCCACTGGTGGGTACAGTGAACCATAGTGTGACAGACTTGTGCTCCACTGATGGGTACAGTGAACCATTGTGTGACAAACTTGTGCTCCACTGATGGGTACAGTGAACCATAGTGTGACAGACTTGTACTCCAATGATGGGTACAGTGAACCATTGTGTGACAGACTTGTGCTCCACTGATGGGTACAGTGAACCATAGTGTGACAGACGTGTACTCCACTGATGGGTACAGTGAACCATAGTGTGACAGACTTGTGCTCCACTGATGGGTACAGTGAACCATAGTGTGACAGACTTGTGTTCCACTGATGGGTACAGTGAACCATAGTGTGACAGACTTGTACTCCACTGATGGGTACAGTGAACCATAGTGTGACAGACTTGTGCTCCACTGATGGGTACAGTGAACCATAGTGTGACAGACTTGTGCTCCACTGATGGGTACAGTGAACCATAGTGCGACAGACTTGTACTCCACTGATGGGTACAGTGAACCATAGTGCGACAGACTTGTGCTCAACTGATGGGTACAGTGAACCATAGTGCGACAGACTTGTGCTCCACTGATGGGTACAGTGAACCATAGTGTGACAGACTTGTGCTCCACTGATGGGTACAGTGAACCATAGTGCGACAGACTTGTGCTCCACTGATGGGTACAGTGAACCATAGTGCGACAGACTTGTGCTCCACTGATGGGTACAGTGAACCATAGTGTGACAGACTTGTGCTCCACTGATGGGTACAGTGAACCATAGTGTGACAGACTTGTGCTCCACTGATGGGTACAGTGAACCATAGTGTGACAGACTTGTACTCCAATGATGGGTACAGTGAACCATAGTGTGACAGACTTGTGCTCCACTGATGGGTACAGTGAACCATAGTGTGACAGACGTGTACTCCACTGATGGGTACAGTGAACCATAGTGTGACAGACTTGTGCTCCACTGATGGGTACAGTGAACCATAGTGTGACAGACTTGTGTTCCACTGATGGGTACAGTGAACCATAGTGTGACAGAGTTGTGCTCCACTGATGGGTACAGTGAACCATAGTGTGACAGACTTGTGCTCCACTGATGGGTACAGTCAACCATAGTGTGACAGACTTGTGTTCCACTGATGGGTACAGTGAACCATAGTGTGACAGACTTGTACTCCACTGATGGGTACAGTGAACCATAGTGTGACAGACTTGTGCTCCACTGATGGGTACAGTGAACCATAGTGTGACAGACTTGTGCTCCACTGATGGGTACAGTGAACCATAGTGTGACAGACGTGTACTCCACTGATGGGTACAGTGAACCATAGTGTGACAGACTTGTGCTCCACTGATGGGTACAGTGAACCATAGTGTGACAGACGTGTACTCCACTGATGGGTACAGGAACCATAGTGTGACAGACTTGTGCTCCACTGATGGGTACAGTGAACCATAGTGTGACAGACGTGTACTCTACTGATGGGTACAGTGAACCATAGTGTGACAGACTTGTGCTCCACTGATGGGTACAGTGAACCATAGTGTGACAGACTTGTGTTCCATTGATGGGTACAGTGAACCATAGTGTGACAGACTTGTACTCCACTGATGGGTACAGTGAACCATAGTGTGGCAGACTTGTGCTCCACTGATGGGTACAGTGAACCATAGTGTGACAGACTTGTACTCCACTGATGGGTACAGTGAACCATAGTGTGACAGACTTGTACTCCACTGATGGGTACAGTGAACCATAGTGTGACAGACTTGTGCTCCACTGATGGGTACAGTGAACCATAGTATGACAGACTTGTGCTCCACTGGGTGGGTACAGTGAACCATTGTGTGACAAATTTGTGCTCCACTGATGGGTACAGTGAACCATAGTGTGACAGACTTGTACTCCAATGATGGGTACAGTGAACCATAGTGTGACAGACTTGTGCTCCACTGATGGGTACAGTGAACAATAGTGTGACAGACGTGTACTCCACTGATGGGTACAATGAACCATAGTGTGACAGACTTGTTCTCCACTGATGGGTACAGTGAACCATAGTGTGACAGACTTGTGTTCCACTGATGGGTACAGTGAACCATAGTGTGACAGACTTGTACTCCACTGATGGGTACAGTGAACCATAGTGTGACAGACTTGTGCTCCACTGATGGGTACAGTGAACCATAGTGTGACAGACTTGTGCTCCACTGATGGGTACAGTGAACCATAGTGTGACAGACTTGTGCTCCACTGATGGGTACAGTGAACCATAGTGTGACAGACTTGTGCTCCACTGATGGGTACAGTCAACCATAGTGTGACAGACTTGTGTTCCACTGATGGGTACAGTGAACCATAGTGTGACAGACTTGTGCTCCACTGATGGGTACAGTGAACCATAGTGTGACAGACTTGTGCTCCACTGATGGGTACAGTGAACCATAGTGTGACAGACTTGTGCTCCACTGATGGGTACAGTGAACCATAGTGTGACAGACGTGTACTCCACTGATGGGTACAGTGAACCATAGTGTGACAGACTTGTACTCCACTGATGGGTACAGTAAACCATAGTGTGACAGACGTGTACTCCACTGATGGGTACAGGAACCATAGTGTGACAGACTTGTGCTCCACTGATGGGTACAGTGAACCATAGTGTGACAGACGTGTACTCTACTGATGGGTACAGTGAACCATACTGTGACAGACTTGTGTTCCACTGATGGGTACAGTGAACCATAGTGTGACAGACGTGTGCTCCACTGATGGGTACAGTGAACCATAGTGTGACAGACTTGTGCTCCACTGATGGTTACAGTGAACCATAGTGTGACAGACTTGTGCTCCACTGATGGGTACAGTCAACCACACTGTGACAGACTTGTGCTCCACTGATGGGTACAGTGAACCAAAGTGTGACAGACTTGTGCTCCACTGATGGGTACAGTCAACCACAGTGTGACAGACTTGTGCACCATTGATGGGTACAGTCAACTATAGTGTGACACACTTGTACTCCACTGATGGGTACAGTCAACCACAGTGTGACACACTTGTACTCCACTGATGGGTACAGTCAACCACAGTGTGACAGACTTGTGCACCACTGATGGGTACAGTCAACCACAGTGTGACACACTTGTGCTCCACTGATGGGTACAGTCAACCACAGTGTGATAGACTTGTGCACCACTGATGGGTACAGTCAACCACAGTGTGACAGACTTGTGCTCCACTGATGGGTACAGTCAACCACAGTGTGACAGACTTGTGCACCACTGATGGGTACAGTCAACCACAGTGTGATAGACTTGTGCACCACTGATGGGTACAGTCAACCACAGTGTGACAGACTTGTGCTCCACTGATGGGTACAGTCAACCACAGTGTGATAGACTTGTGCACCACTGATGGGTACAGTCAACCACAGTGTGACAGACTTGTGCTCCACTGATGGGTACAGTCAACCACAGTGTGATAGACTTGTGCACCACTGATGGGTACAGTCAACCACAGTGTGATAGACTTGTGCACCACTGATGGGTACAGTCAACCACAGTGTGACAGACTTGTGCTCCACTGATGGGTACAGTCAACCACAGTGTGATAGACTTGTGCACCACTGATGGGTACAGTCAACCACAGTGTGACAGACTTGTGCACCACTGATGGGTACAGTCAACCACAGTGTGATAGACTTGTGCACCACTGATGGGTACAGTCAACCATGCCTAATGCATTTATTTTGTTATAGTGGTTATGAGATTGAGATGTTTTCTCATTTTCTGCACTACACTTATTTATAAAACAAACATACTAAGACACTAATGATTAGCCGATGTAATATATAGTTACTTATAGTTTTGATAGGAATAGTGTCATTTGTTGGTATTATTTAATTATTAGATTGGTACACTTGACAAACTTGGGACTTCTACTAGGGCTGACTACTTCTGAGTTTAAGACTGCCTGCATTGTTTGCACAATACTTCTATTTGTTTGTACTTGTGTGTTCACAGTGGTCATCTCACTGTTTAGCTACACATGTCCAATAGAGACATTAGTAATAACACGATACTTCTATTTGTTTGTACTTGTGTGTTCACAGTGGTCATCTCATTGTTTAGCTACACATGTCCAATAAAGACATTACTTATAACACCTGACAACAGTGGAACACACCTGACAACAGTGGAACACACCTGACAATTCAAAACTCTGTATATCGTATGGCATCTGATGAAAAGTTTCTTAATTTTCTTGGAGGCATACCAGGGTATATAACAATCCCCAAGATATTATGCTAGAATCGGATAGAAGCGATACTAATGAGTTTAATAGTATGCGAAATTCAGTGAACTTGAAATATTTATTGAGGAACTAAAAAGCATTTGATTAGAAAATAGAGATGAAATTAAATACATATTTTTATAAACATTGGGAGGGGCAATTTATACAAATAACAGGAGGTGGCTTATCAAAATAAGTAGTTATTGGAAATATCTACAGACCCCCTAAAACACTTCCGGAAAATTACACTTTTTTATTTTATACTTACTGGTGATTATAACATCAACGTCAAATAACTGAACACAAGACTCATTGACATTTTCTAGAATTGTTAATGTCTTATAGTTTATATCCTCGTATAACCCTACCAACAAGATTTACAAAAATAAATGGAACACTAATTAATGACTTTTTCTGTAAACTAACAGTGCCTACCTTAATCAAGGTAGCAGGGATATTAATAAAAAATTACTGGATCACCAGCCATACGTTCTGATCAGAAACAAACCAGAATGTATTGCAAATACCCCAAAATTTATTCAAATAAAAAAGCAAAACAATAATAATATTACAAAATTACAAAAAGAAATCATAACAGTAAATGCATATTCTCAGATAAAAGTCTGACATTATTATAGCATTATACATAAATAAAATTATGCATTCTATAAACACATGCCTATTAATGCCTAACAGTTAAGTTTAATAAATACAAACACAAAGAATCTACTTCAATAACACAAAGCATTTTAAAGTCGATTAAATACAGAGAAATGCTTTATAAAAAATGTAACTCGATTAACCAGATTCACCAGAATACATATTCACCCAAAATAACTGAAATGTATATAATTAGATTCTAAGAAGAAGTATTCGTTTAGCAAAACAAATATATTTTGAAGTAAGATTGAAGAAGTCCTCTTCCGACATAGGAAAAACTTGGACAGTAATTAATTAAATTCTTGCAAGAAAAAAACAATATAAAGACATACAAAAGGTCTTTCAAGAAGGTGATGTTAACATTACTGATGAACATGAAATTGCTATAAAGCCTTTGACATGGTAGATCATGACATTATCCTGGGTAAATTAAAACACTATGGGCTGGAAGGAGTAACTTTGTCCTTGTTCAAATATTACAACATGCCTCACACAATAAATAGCACACCTAAGGAAATCATGCAAAAGATAAATATGTATAAAGTTTTTCAAATGATGCCTAAACATATTTTCTTCAAACATATAAAGATAATTCTTTGATACAAAACTGCTACATATGTGCACTATAAAAAAAAGCCTGTTACTGTGACTGTTTCATATGCACATGTATCTGAATCACACACATACGCACATGCACGCACACACGCGTGCGCATGCACACACACACACACACACACACACACACACACATGCATGCGCGCGCACACAGTGCCACACACACACACACACCATTATTGACAACTGGCAAGAAAATAATTTATATCGGGAATGATTTTTTCTTTCTCTTTTTTCTTCTTATTTTGTTTAAAAATAAGTTTTGATATATAAGGTGTATGTAAGATGGCTCCTGTGGTAGCGACTTTGACTGGTCTTAAAAAGAGTCTCCTTGGCCTTATTTGCTTAAATTACATACAGGACTTCACAGTACATAAACTCCTATATAATATATATATATACAATACATAGACTATACAATACATAGACTCCTATATAATATATATATACAATCCATAGACTATACAATACATGTACTCCTATATAATATATATATATATACAATACATAGACTATACAATACATAGACTCCTATATAATATATATAATCAGATTAATGATATGTTCATTGTGCGGACACTACATATCATACTGTATTTGTTATAGTTGCTCATATTAATGATATGTTTATTGTGAGGACACTACGTATCATACTTTATTTGTTATAGTTTTTTATATTAAATATATATGTTTGTTAAATCTTGTTAAAATCTGTATATTCATGCATATGTGAACTGTGTATGAGTGTTCAATATAAAATTATAAATGTTTAGATATGTTTAGATAATTTGTTCATGTATTGAATCATTACATTCATGTATTGTAAGATGTGTAAATCAAGGGCTAAATAAATACATTTGTTCATGTATTGAATCATTACATTCATGTATTGTAAGATGTATAAATCAAGGGCTAAATAAATACATTTGCAGTCACCGAGATATCAGACAACAGTGCAAGAAAGATTTCAGTGGTTTACCATCCCATTACATGCATATTTAACAGATTGTGTGCTAAGTCAAAGTGTGACAGTTTGAATTCTCACAGGACATTCCAAATGACAAGATTAAGTACAAGTGACAGATGCACTAGTGATTGCCAGCAGGAAAACTGGTTGTGTCGATTGATTGCTAAAGTAGCAGTCTTATTTCTGATAATCAAGCCTAATAAACTTTTGATTTACATGTTCCTTTATTGGAATCGTAGGAGCACATATCTCCAACTTGCAGGCTAATTTACTGAATCACCGTATAAACTACTAAACCAGCCACATTTGTTCTCAGCCATCTGCTGCTGTAAGGTGGCTCTTACGATACATCAGAAATTGATAATAACATTATCTTGTTTTGTTTTGTCTTGTCTTGTCTTGTGTAGAATATTGGCCAACATCTATAAGGAGTCAAATGGTCAGGGTTGTGACATGTGTGCACATGGAATGATTGCTACTTAGTCGTGTTTGCTTGGAACTGAGAGGGTTAAAGCTTGCTGAAATTGTTGGGGTTCTGTGGTGCTGATTATTGTGTCTAGCAGTGAGTTCCAATGTTTTGTTGTGTCTAGCAGTGAGTTCCAATGTTTTGTTGTGTCTAGCAGTGAGTTCCAATGTTTTGTTGTGTCTAGCAGTGAGTTCCAATGTTTTGTTGTGTCTAGCAGTGAGTTCCAATGTTTTGTTGTGTCTAGCAGTGAGTTCCAATGTTTTGTTGTGTCTAGCAGTGAGTTCCAATATTTTGTTGTGTCTAGCAGTGAGTTCCAATGTTTTGTTGTGTCAAGCAGTGAGTTCCAATGTTTTGTTGTGTCTAGCAGTGAGTTCCAATGTTTTGTTGTGTCTAGCAGTGAGTTCCAATGTTTTGTTGTGTCTAGCAGTGAGTTCCAATGTTTCGTTGTGTCTAGCAGTGAGTTCCAATGTTTTGTTGTCCATGGAAAATAGAAGAATTTGTAACAGTTTATGTTGGTTTTAATTACCACAGCATTAATGAAAATCTAAGCAGTAAGAAATAACTAAAGAATTTAATCAAAACAATACTACCAATCTAACATATAAAATTAATTATGCAGTGTTTCTATGCACCACCAACAAATTAACAACAAGAAACAAGACACAAATATAAGTTTGTACCTATGTTTATTAACATTTCATGTTTCACACTTTATCACACGTTAACTTGATCTTTTCCAGTTAAGAATTGACAAAGCTAGCATCTACGTTCCTAATCAGGGATGTTAGCCTTCTCTCATTAAATGCGTATGAAGCAAGACAGACTGCAGTAGAAACACACGTATCCATACGCTGTGTATGCCTATAGACAGCCCTTACAACCTATCATCAACCAACCCATCAGTCAGTCCAACATGCATGTTCGTGTGAACTCAATCTCTAATCACTGCATGAACAATGTTTCCACTATAAGTAGTGAATAAAAGTTCTGTGAACAATGTTTCCACTATAAGTAGTGAATAAAAGTTCTATGAACAATGTTTTCA
Organism: Lamellibrachia satsuma; assembly: GCA_033239005.1. Taxonomy (NCBI): domain Eukaryota; kingdom Metazoa; phylum Annelida; class Polychaeta; order Sabellida; family Siboglinidae; genus Lamellibrachia; species Lamellibrachia satsuma. The sequence continues at coordinate 2,316,450 of BSQZ01000007.1, forward strand.
CTATAAGTAGTGAATAAAAGTCCCATAAACAATGTTTTCACTATAAGTAGTGAATAAAAGTCCTATGAACAAATGTCCTGTTAGTTAATAATAATAAAATAGCATTTGTAGACATTATAAATCTGGCTGCTTTGACCATTCAGAGGCGAATTACATTTCTGAAATATTTAGACATGAATTATACATAAAGGTATATATATTAAAACATCTCATGCATTAAAATAGCATTGACAATAAATAAATAATACCAGATTAAAATGTTGGTTAGGGATCTGTGCCCATCAGCTGCCAACCTCTGAAATACTACCATAGTCATACAGCATTACAGAATAGATGTTTGACTCAAAGAAATATCAATGAACAATAATAGTTTTATACAACCATAACCATTTTATACAACCATAACCATTTTATACAATCATAACCATTTTATACAACCATAACCATTTTAAGTCATACATTAAACCACTGGCATTTTACATTAGAACATTGAAACATTTATACACCACATTTGATCAGTGCAGACATTTTAGGCTCCGGCTTTCACTTGTATCTGTAAATAAAGACTGCCGGGCAATACAAACATCATGTTTAGCAGATTTAAATGTTCCCTAATTAAACTATGGAACACCTTGGAATGCACTTCCCAGTGAATGAACCTCCTCCCCATTACCTTCCCTGTAATCTTCACCACCTCTATCCCTGCACTGGTTATTCCTGTGTGGCTCTGGTAATGTCATGGCAATTACTGCCTCTCAACTCTCCAGATCAATTTTCGAAAGGAGCCAAGTGATTATTAGGAAGCCAATGTTCAGCTGCTGTAGGTTTCTATCATGTGCTTGCTCAGCCACCCACATTGGGTGTTCTTTTTAATGGTTCTATGTTATATATCATACTAGCTTGAGATTGAGTTAAAGGATTGTTAGATGAACTTTGTTGGGTGCATTCAGTGTATCATTATCTACAAAGATAAGTTTTGAAAAGCATTACAGGATTATTTAGTATTGTTGGACTTAGAACTCAACATTTTTAGCAGTGTTGTCATGCATTCTGTCTATTCTACTGTGTTTATATAAAGAACAAGCATTTTGTTACAGTGCTTTTAACTGTCTGCCATCCTTTGTCAGGTTCCTTCCACACTGGTGGAAACTGTCATTTCTCATTACATTCCCATCAAGTTCATGAAACATTACAGTGAGCACTATTTTTCACTCAGCCGTTTTGTGGCTAGTTGTCATTTTGTGTTCCAAGAGAGTCTTCCAATTAAAACAATGTCATCTCCCAAGAAATATTATTTATCATTCAATCAAATGTGTTGCTGCCAGAGCATACAGTCCACGGGTGCCGTGGAGAGATATTAATCACCATTAATCTGTCTGCAGTATCAAATAAATCACTCCTGTAAAGAGGAAGTCCAGGGAAACAGGTTCATGTGAATTACGGTAGGCTGGATGTTGCTAATTCCTGTTGCAGCTGAATTATGTTCCATTAGTTTGAACCATTGACTTGCGTGTTGGTTGTTTAGTCCGGTCTGTTATGGCTAACTGGCATTTTAGTTTTCATCCTAACTCTTTACAATTATATGGGCACAGGATATCTTGTTATTTCAATTAGGAACATCTGCCTATGGTTCCTGGGGAAGGTAGACTGCTAGGTGTCGACAGCTGTCACTATTCTAATAGTGTGTGACTTGTCCAAGTTGTCATATTACCATTGATTGGAAGGACTAGAGAAATATTGATCTTGGCTAATCACACTGCAGCCAGAGATTTATAACAGCTCCACTAGCTACATTGTGTCATCTGTAATGGGCACATTATCCTCTAATGTGTTCTTGGACCCAGACACAATTTTTTCATTTCGATGTTCATAGATTTAACTTGTCCCTAGGCATACTGCACTCTGTTTATTCAACTTGTTTACGAGAATTGGCTTATTACCAATCTCTCTACAGTCACATGGGAATAGTGCACCTGCTATGGTCTAATTTGTAGTGCCCCTCCCTGGTGACTTCACCAGCTGACAGCAAGCCCACTACTTATATGAAGAGACAGGGCATTATTACAAGGCTCTACAATTGTGCAGAGTTGTGTAGTCATTGAATATTTATGTAGTATACTATATTGTTGGTCATTTCAAAATAAAGGCTATTTAAAATGATGTGCTAGAATCAATAACAATGTGTTAATTACGACTGCTGGAAGTATTATCTCAGTGTGTTTAGTTTTATATACTGTAAATTGTGTAAATGTCTATCTGCTATGTTACAATGTTATTTCAGCATTTTTATTGTTGAAATTAAATAAGGAGATTGCGGCAAACAAATTGGGTCTGTCATCACCAGCACCCTCTTATGATTAATTCAAATTGCCCCGTAAGGAGATTTTTGGGTTGCCTTTGGTTTTTAATGATATTCAGAAAGTTGGAATATTACCATTTTATTTTAATGTCTAATTTTCTGGTTTTTCGTCTAAAGTTCATTCAAATATTAGTCAACATAACCAAAAACACTAGTGAAACACCATATTACCAAACGTTCCACTACCTCACAGCCTCTACTCTGTAGACTCAGCCGTTAACTCAACCCATGACACCTCCCGGTAACGCACCTGCCACAGCCTCTACTCTGTAGACTCAGCTGTTAACTCGACCCCCGACACCTCCCAGTAACACACCTGCCACAGCCTCTACTCTGTAGACTCAGCTGTTAACTCGACCCCCGACACCTCCCAGTGACACACCTGTCACAGCCTCTACTCTGTAGACTCAGCTGTTAACTCAACCCCTGACACCTCCCAGTAATACACCTGTCACAGCCTCTACTCTGTAGACTCAGCTGTTAACTCGACCCCCGACACCTCCCAGTAATACACCTGTCACAGCCTCTACTCTGTAGACTCAGCTGTTAACTCGACCCCCGACACCTCCCGGTAACGCACCTGCCACTTGTACTGCAAATTCTTGAGTTTGCGCCAGATCTTGCCAAAGTAGAACACAAGTGCAACAAGCACGAGCAGCCCAGCGATGGATGCGATGACAATCCCCAGCAAGACCAGGTCGTGCATCAAGTGGCGTTTGGGACACGTCTCACGACTGTGCTTGATGCTGAGAATGTTTCGTCCGGCGAGGTTTGTCGGCAGACTGCACAGGTATTTGTTGCGCTCGGTGAAGTGCAGCACAGTTACGACGGTGGCATTGAGCCAGCGCACGTATTGTGGTAAACCGCAGGAACAGTCGTATGGATTGTCACTGAAATCAACCACTTCGATATACCGCAGTTTCTTGAGCACACTTGTGTCAACCATTGTTAGGCGATTATGCGAGACATGAAGTTTCGACAGTGATTTCAGATCGTCGAGGGAAATCATTGCTAGATCACGGATGTTGTTTGCGTGGAGGTAGAGTGTTGTCAGGTGATGGAGATAGCGGAACTGAGAGTGTGTGATCTCTGTGATGTTGTTGCTGCACAGATGCAGCACCTGTAGGTGTGTGAGACTGTGGAACAGGCTCTTCAGGTGCCCTTGCTTTAGGGTTTGTCCCAGCTGGTTGCTGGACAGGTCCAGTCGCTGAAGTGCAAAGAAATCATTGAGTATGTAGCTGGGAAAGTGAGTGAATCTGTTGTGACTCAAGTCAAGTTCTTGTATCGATGTATGCATGTTATTTAAGGCATCCTCCGTAGCACTGCTCAGAAGGTTATGGCCAAGCAGCAACCGTCGCATCGTCAACACGCCGTAGCTGTGCAGCACCTGCAAGCGATTATGTGACAGGTCTAGTGTGTGCAGCGACACCTTGTGAAATGACTCGTCATCGATGGTGGCGATTGCATTCCTGCTGAGGTTGAGGGAATGCAGGACATTGGTGTCGGTGAGCCAGTGGGCGGGGAGACTGACAAACTTATTCCTGCTGAGGTCCACCACTTGCAGGTTTTTCAGGCCTCGCAGGGTCATGGCCGACAGCTGGTTGTCATGGAGGTAGAGCTCCCGCAGTGACGTCAGCACTGTGATGTTGCCTAGCTCCCTGAAGGTGTTACCTTCCAGGCGCAGGATCTCTAGGCTAGGTAAGTTGTTAAATACATCTTGGTCTACATGGGCTGACTGACAGTACGACAAGTCAAGTGTCTGTAGGTTCACAAATGATTCCAGCAGAGCTGTTGAGATGTTGTACAGAGGCATGTGTTGTAGATAGAGCTGTAGCAATCTGCTTTCATTGCCCATGGCATGAAACACTTGTTCAAGATTCTGCCGAGAGAGCGGGTTGTCTGCCAGTGACAGGAGTGTCAAGTTTGTCATCATGCTGAAAGCCCGCTTACCAATGTGAAACAGGTCACACCCAGCCAGATTAAGAGACTTCAGTGTTACAGGCCACGCAAGAGCTCCAAAGGCTGTGTCTTCTATTCCACGGATCTGGTTTCCATGTAAATCCAGTTGTCTCAGCAGCTGCATGGCTACGAAAGAACTGTCTAGTTGACATGATTCTATGCGATTCCTGCTCAGATCCAGTGTCTCGAGGTTTGGTGCAAACCGTGAGAGATTGACTGGGATCTCCTGCAGTAGGTTGCCGTGGATCTCCAGCTCCTGCAGTTGGGTGTTCGCATCACCCTCATCAACGACTGTGAACATTGCTATCTGGTTGCCGCCAAGGTACAGCTGCTGCAGGCTGGGGAGATGACCAAAGCTAGTGGTGTTGACCTCTCGTAGGTCATTGTCCTGTAGGTTCAACACCCCCAGTCGTGGGAGGTCCATGAGGACACCCTCGGGCAGGGAGCCGATGTAATTGCCGTCCAGGTAGAGTCTGACCGTCTGGTTGGAGAGTCTTGGAATAGAGGTCAAGCCACGCTGGCTGCAGTCCACTGTGGCATAGTCATTGTAGCAAGCACAGGGGGCTGGACACCAGTTGACTGTCATGCCAGCAATACACACTTGAATTGTCATGAAAATGCAGCCAAAAAACATGACAGGTTGTTGTAGCATACTCACAGTGGTGTCAGTCTTGTGGCGTACTCACAGTGGTGTCAGTCTTGTGGCGTACTCACAGTGGTGTCAGTCTTGTGGCGTACTCACAGTGGTGTCAGTCTTGTAGCGTATTCACAGCGGTGTCAGTCTTGTGGCATATTCACAGTGGTGTCAGTCTTGTGGTGTTCTCACAGTGGTGTCATTCTTGTGGCGTACTCACAGTGGTGTCAGTCTTGTGGCGTACTCACAGTGGTGTCAGTCTTGTGGCGTACTCACAGTGGTGTCAGTCTTGTAGCGTATTCACAGTGGTGTCAGTCTTGTGGCATATTCACAGTGGTGTCATTCTTGTGGTGTTCTCACAGTGGTGTCATTCTTGTGGTGTACTTACAGTGGTGTCAGTCTTGTGGCGTACTCACAGTGGTGTCAGTCTTGTGGCGTACTCACAGTGGTGTCAGACTTGTGGCGTACTCACAGTTGTGTCAGTCTTGTGGCGTACTCACAGTGGTGTCAGTCTTGTGGCGTACTCACAGTTGTGTCAGTCTTGTGGCGTACTCACAGTGGTGTCAGTCTTGTGGCGTACTCACAGTTGTGTCAGTCTTGTGGCATACTCGCAGTGGTGTCAGTCTTGTGGCGTACTCACATTTGTGTCAGTTTTGTGGCGTACTCACAGTGGTGTCAGTCTTGTGGTGTACTCACAGTGGTGTCAGTCTACAGCAACAGGCTACTTCTCTAGCGTCTTCAAGTGTCATCAGTTTTTTCGGAAGATTGCATCCACTGCACCAATCCACATTTGAGGTGCACTCATCATTATTCAATATTGATTGACATGTGTCAGTCTGATTTACGAACAGGGCAACACTCTAGTCTCAGCAGTTGTTGACTTGTTATTGTCTGCTTGACCACAATAAGTTCACAAGTGTCCAGTCAATGAAGTCCAGAGCTACTGCATTACAGTACAATTGGCTCAAGTGCCAGACCACACAATTGACAACCTTTCAGTCTTCACAGAGTGGTCAACTTGCCTTAATACAGCCCCCAGTGCTGGGGGCCGGAATTAATTTTCTTCCCAGGGCGCCAATTATCACTGTGACAACACAACACCTATGCCTGCATGGCTCTGTAAGTCAGTGTGAGTCGCTCTTGTCCTAGTGTTGTCTCTGCTTCCCACAGCTGAGCCAGTTATTGATTCACCCATTCATATCGTTCACCCAATGCCATCATCACTGACGGTCGTGCTACATTTGTCTGTCCCGGACTACGGAGGTGTCATTGCGTACTTATTGTGTTCCTGTTGATGCATCTTTGGTACACACGCGACCTGCATCATTAGTTGTAACACAGTTTTGCTTGGATGTTCTGTGCAGTAGAAATGTCATTATGTCGCTTAGAAATCATTTATATCTAGTTTTGCGTTTTGCAATTACACCCTTGACCAGAACTGCCAATATTGTTTGTTGCGCAGCTGAGATATTAGGAACAAAGTGCTGTGCATTTTACCTAATTTAATAATTGACTTGAATGTTTAATATAAATACACTAATTACCCGGCACTAGCATTTCTAAATGACAGTAATCATGCATTATTTTTCACATGATTCAACTGAGTTTTAGCAATCTAAAATTTTGGCAGTCGTGTCTAAATAGAATGTCAGCAAAACTTAAATTTATGATTTGTGTGTAAATTGACATATCACGATGGATAAATAAATCGTAGGCTACTACGTGAGCAGAGTCTGGCATGAACACATCATAATCCATGCTAGATCAAAACATTAGATTTGACATCCTGCCAGTTATTGTGTTCATTCTGTGGGATTGTGCTAACTGCTTATGTAATGTGCCATCTGGGCCCAGGAGGAATGCAGTATACCACTGCTGGTGTACGTGGCGACACATGCATGTACTTGGTGGTTGTTGCTGCTATCAGTAACATCACTGCTGGTGTACGTGGCGACACATGCATGTACTTGGTGGTTGTTGCTGCTATCAGTAACATCACTGCTGGTGTACGTGGTGACACATGCATGTACTTGGTGGTTGTTGCTGCTATCAGTAACATCACTGCCGGTGTACGTGGTGACACATGCATGTACTTGGTGGTTGTTGCTGCTATCAGTAACATCACTGCTGGTGTACGTGGTGACACAAGCATGTACTTGGTGGTTGTTGCTGCCATCAGTAACATCACTGCCGGTGTACGTGGTGACACATGCATGTACTTGGTGGTTGTTGCTGCCATCAGTAACATCACTGCCGGTGTACGTGGTGACGCATGCATGTACTTGGTGGTTGTTGCTGCCATCAGTAACATCACTGCGGGTGTACGTGGCGACGCATGCATGTACTTGGTGGTTGTTGCTGCCATCAGTAACATCACTGCTGGTGTACGTGGCGACACATGCATGTACTTGGTGGTTGTTGCTGCCATCAGTAACATCACTGCTGGTGTACGTGGCGACACGTGCATGTACTTGGTGGTTGTTGCTGCCATCAGTAACATCACTGCTGGTGTACGTGGCGACACGTGCATGTACTTGATGGTTGTTGCTGCCATCAGTAACATCACTGCTGGTGTACGTGGCGACACGTGCATGTACTTGGTGGTTGTTGCTGCCATCAGTAACATCACTGCTGGTGTACGTGGTGACACGTGCATGTACTTGGTGGTTGTTGCTGCTATCAGTAACATCACTGCTGGTGTATGTGGCGATGCATGCATGTACTTGGTGGTTGTTGCTGCCATCAGTAACATCACTGCGGGTGTATGTGGCGATGCATGCATGTACTTGGTGGTTGTTGCTGCCATCAGTAACATCACTGCTGGTGTACGTGGCGACACATGCATGTACTTGGTGGTTGTTGCTGCCATCAGTAACATCACTGCTGGTGTACGTGGCGACACATGCATGTACTTGATGGTTGTTGCTGCCATCAGTAACATCACTGCTGGTGTACGTGGTGACACGTGCATGTACTTGGTGGTTGTTGCTGCTATCAGTAACATCACTGCCGGTGTACGTGGTGACAAATGCATGTACTTGGTGGTTGTTGCTGCTGTCAGTAACATCACATCCGGAAGGAGGGAGAGGGATAGGGAGAAGGGGTGGGGAGAAATAATAGATATGGAGATGGGGGTTGGTATGGAGGAGAGAAACATGGGAAGAGATGGAAGGAAATAGTGGAGTATTAGGAAGGTGATACGTGTAAAGATAAAGGTAGGGGTGGAAGGAGATAGGTGAGTTATAAAGAGAGGTAGGGGTGGAAGGAAATAGGGGAGTAATAGAGAAAGGTAGGGGTGGAAGGAAATAGGGAGTAATAGAGAAACTTAGGGGTGGAAGGAAATAGGGGAGTAGTAGAGAAAGGTAGGGGTGGAAGGAAATAGGGAGTAATAGAGAAAGGTAGGGGTGGAAGGAAATAGGGGAGTAATAGAGAAAGGTAGGGGTGGAAGGAAATAGGGGAGTAATAGAGAAAGGTAGGGGTGGAAGGAAATAGGGAGTAATAGAGAAAGGTAGGGGTGGAAGGAAATAGGGGAGTAATAGAGAAAGGTAGGGGTGTAAGGAGATAGGGGAGTAATAGAGAAGTGTAGGATTGGAAGGAGATAGGGGAATAATAGAGAAAGGTAGGGGTGGAAGGAGATAGAGGAGTAATAGAGAAAGGCAGGGGTGGAAGGAGATAGTGGAGTAACAGAGGAGAAAGGTACGAGTGGAAGGAGATAGGGAAGTGATAGAGAAAGGTAGGGGTGGAAGGAGATAGGGGAGTAATAGAGAAAGGTATGGGTGGAAGGAGATAGGGGAGTAATAGAGAAAGGTAGGGGTGGAAGGAGATAGGGGAGTAATAGAGAAAGGTAGGGGTGGAAGGAGATAGGGGAGTAATAGAGAAAGGCAGGGGTGGAAGGAGATAGGGAGTAAAAGAGAAAGGTAGGGGTGGAAGGAGATAGGGAGTAAAAGAGAAAGGTAGGGGTGGAAGGAGATAGGGAGTAAAAGAGAAAGGTAGGGGTGTAAGGAGATAGGGAGTAAAAGAGAAAGGTAGGGGTGGAAGGAGATAGGGAGTAAAAGAGAAAGGTAGGGGTGGAAGGAGATAGGGAGTAAAAGAGAATGGTAGGGGTGGAAGGAGATAGGGAGTAAAAGAGAAAGGTAGGGATGGAAGGAGATAGGGAGTAAAAGAGAAAGGTAGGGGTGGAAGGAGATAGGGAGTAAAAGAGAAAGGTAGGGGTGGAAGGAGATAGGGAGTAAAAGAGAAAGGTAGGGGTGGAAGGAGATAGGGAGTAAAAGAGAAAGGTAGGGGTGGAAGGAGATAGGGAGTAAAAGAGAAAGGTAGGGGTGGAAGGAGATAGGGAGTAAAAGAGAATGGTAGGGGTAGAAGGAGATAGGGAGTAAAAGAGAAAGGTGGGGTGGAAGGAGATAGGGAGTAAAAGAGAATGGTAGGGGTGGAAGGAGATAGGGAGTAAAAGAGAAAGGTGGGGTGGAAGGAAATAGGGAGTAAAAGAGAATGGTAGGGGTGGAAGGAGATAGGGAGTAAAAGAGAATGGTAGGGGTGCAAGGAGATAGGTGAGTAATAGAGAAAGGTACATCTGGAAGGAGATAGGGAAGTATTAGAGAAAGGTTATCAGGTTTATGATATTATGGAGAGACAGAAGTTTTCATCAGTGTATGAAACCAGGTTATAATATATCAAAAGACCATGAGAGGCCAGAATTTCTCATCAAATGCACCCACATCTGTAGAAAAGTGGAAAATGCTTGAGACTATTATGGTAGTGCAATAATCTGCCCAAGCGACAGTTTACTGCGTGGTGTGTGTGTGTGTTCCACTGACTCATGGTTGATGGGCAGTAGCTGTTCAGGCGTGTAATGATGTTTCTCAACAAGATGAGATTTATTTCTGTCTGGCAGCATGTTAAAGGGACTTGTTATTAACATTGTTTACGTACGTGTCGCCAAGACATTGTGCTGTCGTCCGTGCTCCCAAATTGGTCATTAATGTGCATCAGTCCCTCAATGATGTTACATCATAAATTCTATATACACAACATTCATTAAATTATGGCCTCTAACATAAATCTTATTCTGTGAGATGAAACTGAAAATCCTTTGATTTATGTATGCATTTTATTGCAGTGGAGACATTTGGAAAGTGATAAATAAGTCATCAAGCTGACACTAAATACGGAGAATAACCTGACAAAAGTAGATGGTTCATTGCAGAACCTTGCAGCTAGATGTGATAAGACAACATTGATGTTTTATTAGGAGCTGATACTGATAAGTTTGTTGTGTTTCTGCCTGCAGCGAGGCAAGATGTCAACCCATTCCAACAGGCTGCTGTGTCTCAACGTGGCACTGGGAAGACGCAGCGTGGACGAACAAAGAAAGATGGCAGCACCAACATCAAAAAGTCATCAGCCAATCATATTCAACCTACAGAGAACACTGCCATTGGCTCAAAGGACACCTCGTTGTTTCTCTTCCGAGCCTTGGGCAAAATACTCTATTGTAAAAGTAAGTTATTGCAGATTTCAGTAACTCTGTGTAGTGTGGTTGATATTTATTGAAGAAGATAATAAAGATGTGTTTGTTTGTGAAAAATAACACCATTGCCATGAAGAGTTCTGTGGTAACATGATGTCAACTGTGAAATTTTTAAATTACCTTTCAAGTTGTGTCGTGCGAACCACTGATTGAGACAAGCTAGTTACTGTGTTCATTTATTTCCAGGAGGAAATGTGTTGGAGAACCAGGAGCCAGCTCTACCCCAGCACCTGGCTCACCTCTACAGAGACCCTCTACTTGTCAACCCTGAGGCAAGTATCAGTGGAAGCCTTGTCATCCAGTCTTGTGGCTGTTCTCTGTCGTTTCTTACTTGATTCGTTTATTCACTAACATTGGACACAGTGTTGAATGTTCACAGTAACATTTGAGCGATAGTGATGTGGAAAAAGTCTTCATTCACTTCATGTTGCTTGTGTCTTGGGTGAGACCAATCCCTTCTACCAGGTGCCTATCCCATGGGAAGTAATGTGTAACCTGTCTTGATGCGAACACTGGCTCCCCACAAAGCATTCTTGCCACAATTAAAATATTAGGCCTACCCCTTTGCATATCGATGTGTGCCAGTTTTAATGTGCTCGAGGTGTTTCTGACTCAGGAGGTCATAGAGAGGTCACATCTGTCAGGAGAGTTCTTCACTGCATTCCTGCACCAGAACTACCCAGAATTCTACTCATCTGTGGATGACCTAGTGTCAGCCAGTGAGTACCTCAGTGATGCCGACTACCTCACAACAGACTGGGTGGTAAGTTTTGCTGGACTACTCCCACCCTCTCCAACCCAACAAATGGGGCTGTAAGTCCCTAAAAACAAACATTGCACATAGAGAGATCTTGTTTAAGATTAAGTGGTAAGGTTCACCACAGATTTCACGAATTCAGCAAAAAAGTTTCAGTGTGGTGCGTGTGTTGTTATACCAGAGCACTCTCAGTCAGTATGGTGCATGTGTTGTAGAACCAGAGCACTCTCAGTCAGTATGGTGCATGTGTTGTAGAACCAGAGCACTCTCATTCAGTATGATGCATGTGTTGTAGAACCAGAGCACTTTCAGTCAGTATGGTGCATGTGTTGTTATACCAGAGCACTCTCAGTCAGTATGGTGCATGTGTTGTAGAACCAGAGCACTCTCATTCAGTGTGGTGTGTGTGTTGTAGAACCAGAGCACTCTCAGTCAGTGATGCATGTGTTGTAGAACCAGAGCACTCTCAGTCAGTATGATGCATGTGTTGTAGAACCAGAGCACTCTCAGTCAGTATGATGCATGTGTTGTAGAACCAGAGCACTCTCAGTCAGTATGGTGCATGTGTTGTAGAACCAGAGCACTCTCAGTCAGTATGGTGCATGTGTTGTAGAACCAGAGCACTCTCAGTCAGTATGGTGCATGTGTTGTAGAACCAGAGCACTCTCAGTCAGTATGATGCATGTGTTGTAGAACCAGAGCACTCTCATTCAGTGTGGTGTGTGTGTGTTGTAGAACCAGAGCACTTTCAGTCAGTATGGTGCATGTGTTGTAGAACCAGAGCACTCTTATTCAGTGTGGTGTGTGTGTTGTAGAACCAGAGCACTCTCAGTCAGTATGATGCATGTGTTGTAGAACTAGAGCACTCTCAGTCAGTGTGGTGTGTGTGTGTTGTAGAACCAGAGCACTCTCAGTCAGTATAGTGCATGTGTTGTAGAACCAGAGCACTCTCAGTCAGTATGATGCATGTGTTGTAGAACCAGAGCACTCTCATTCAGTGTGGTGTGTGTGTTGTAGAACCAGAGCACTCTCAGTCAGTATGATGCATGTGTTGTAGAACCAGAGCACTCTCAGTCAGTATGATGCATGTGTTGTAGAACCAGAGCACTCTCATTCAGTGTGGTGTGTGTGTTGTAGAACCAGAGCACTCTCAGTCAGTATGGTGCATGTGTTGTAGAACCAGAGCACTCTCAGTCAGTATGATGCATGTGTTGTAGAACCAGAGCACTCTCAGTCAGTATGGTGCATGTGTTGTAGAACCAGAGCACTCTCATTCAGTGTGGTGTGTGTGTTGTAGAACCAGAGCACTCTCAGTCAGTATGATGCATGTGTTGTAGAACCAGAGCACTCTCATTCAGTATGGTGTGTGTGTTGTAGAACCAGAGCACTCTCATTCAGTGTGGTGTGTGTGTTGTAGAACCAGAGCACTCTCATTCAGTGTGGTGTGTGTGTTGTAGAACCAGAGCACTCTCAGTCAGTATGATGCATGTGTTGTAGAACCAGAGCACTCTCAGTCAGTATGGTGCATGTGTTGTAGAACCAGAGCACTCTCATTCAGTGTGGTGTGTGTGTTGTAGAACCAGAGCACTCTCAGTCAGTATGATGCATGTGTTGTAGAACCAGAGCACTCTCAGTCAGTATGGTGCATGTGTTGTAGAACCAGAGCACTCTCATTCAGTGTGGTGTGTGTGTTGTAGAACCAGAGCACTCTCAGTCAGTATGGTGTGTGTGTTGTAGAACCAGAGCACTCTCAGTCAGTATGGTGCATGTGTTGTAGAACCAGAGCACTCTCAGTCAGTGTGGTGCATGTGTTGTAGAACCGGAGCACTCTCATTCAGTGTGGTGTGTGTGTTGTAGAACCAAAGCACTTTCAGTCAGTATGGTGCGTGTGTTGTAGAACCATAGCACTACTCAGTTAGTATGGTGCGTGTGTTGTAGAACCGGAGCACCCTTAGTCAGTATGGTGCATGTGTTGCAAGTCGAGGCCTCATGTTCTGCAACAGTGCGCGGGCCCTGAGCAGTGGAAAGGGGCCCTCAGGCCTCGGCTGGCGGCCTCTACATAAGCCTCTGTGGTTCACAGCCATCAAACAGGTGAGAATAGTTTTATGTGCTCCACATATGTGGATGAATTAGGTACATTTTAAAAAGTTTTTGTAATAGTGGATACAAACATGATAATGATTATAATTAAACATAATGCCATGAAAACATGTCACATTAAAGATATTAATAGAAACTTTTTCCGTAGATAATAGCAGAAACCCTGGTAAAGTCAATAAAAGGCCATCATTGGATAAGACTGAGTCTAAATTGGTGACTAAGACAGTCATCAATTTACTACAGAGTCTAAAATTACCAACTCTGGCGTACCATCGCCTCAGAGCTGACACCAGTTGTATGTATACTTTGTATTATTTATACTTTTATGATACTCTAAAGTAAACATCTGTGGTTGTGACGATGCTTTGGTTTATTCCACTGTTAAACTTCTGACATAGGTTGTGTGGGGGTTTTGGTAATCAGGTTAGGTAAACCACATAGGTTGTGTGGGGGTTTTGGTAATCAGGTTAAGTAAACCACATAGGTTGTGTGGGGGTTTTGGTAATCAGGTTAGGTAAACCACATAGGTTGTGTGGGGGTTTTGGTAATCAGGTTAAGTAAACCACTTATGTTGCTGCACATGTTTATATCACATCTGCCAGGTGAAGTTTGATCTGAACTGTTTGTCTTCGATTGCCAAACTTTTATAGGCTTATATTGTGTCTTCCTAATCTAAGCGTGTTTCTACAGGCAAGAGACCGGAGTGCTGCAGCCAAGTGTCTATTTAGAGGTTAGTTTGCCATTCACAGGGTACCACTTATTGTAGCTGTACACTTATATTAATAACATTTGATTAATGTTAATGATAAGCACAAGTGTAAGACCTGTGTCAGTGCCAGCCTCACACCAGACTTCAGTCATAAAGAGTATCACAACCATGTTAACTGGTTTAAATCATTAGCAGTGATTTATATCTTTCCAATCATGAATATAGTAGTCATGTTTATTGCTAATATTACAGCTGCCGCTAAATAGGTTGGTTGTATACAGCTGTGGGTAAATAGGTTGGTTGTATACAGCTGTGGGTAAATAGGTTGGTTGTATACAGCTGTGGGTAAATAGGTTGGTTGTATACAGCTGTGGGTAAATATACTGCTGTCAGTAAATAGTTTGGTTGTATACAGCTGTCGACAAATAGATTGGTTGTATACAGCTCCCGGTAAATAGGTTGGTTGTATACTGCTGTGGGTAAATAGGTTGGTTGTATACAGCTGTGGGTAAATAGGTTGGTTGTTTACAGCTGCGGGTAAATAGGTTGGCTGTATACAGCTGTCGACAAATAGGTTGGTTGTATACTGCTGTCAGTAAATAGTTTGGTTGTATACACCTGTCAGTAAATAGGTTGGTTGTATACACCTGTCAGTAAATAGGTTGGTTATATACAGCTGTCAGTAAATAGGTTGGTTGTATACAGCTGGTTAAGATTATTTCCCTTTGTTAATAAAGTGTTCCATGGAAGACAATATTATGTACATTTTACCACCATTTTGTTTCATAGAGATAGGCCGTTCTTCCCCTCACATTGTCGTATTTTTCCACAATCACCCAGATTTTGGTTTCTCTGTTGTTTCAGGTCATTGTTGGAGTCACGAGGACCTCCTTACACAGACTCTGCCCTATCTGTGCCTTATCAATGTTCCACTTCACTGTCCAGGTAGACATGTTACTTACCAGTGTGCTTTACCAATGTTCCACTTCACTGTCCAGCTAGACATGTTACTTACCAGTGTGCCTTACCAATGTTCCACTTCACTGTCCAGGTAGACAT
Source organism: Lamellibrachia satsuma (assembly GCA_033239005.1). Taxonomy (NCBI): domain Eukaryota; kingdom Metazoa; phylum Annelida; class Polychaeta; order Sabellida; family Siboglinidae; genus Lamellibrachia; species Lamellibrachia satsuma. Next base: position 2,331,554 of record BSQZ01000007.1, read on the forward strand.
GTTACTTACCAGTGTGCCTTACCAATGTTCCACTTCACTGTCCAGGCAGACATGTTACTTACCAGTGTGCCTTACCAATGTTCCACTTCACTGTCCAGGCAGACATGTTACTTACCAGTGTACCTTACCAATGTTCCACTTCACTGTCCAGGCAGACATGTTACTTACCAGTGTACCTTACCAATGTTCCACTTCACCGTCCAGGCAGACATGTTACTTACCAGTGTACCTTACCAATGTTCCACTTCACCGTCCAGGCAGACATGTTACTTACCAGTGTACCTTACCAATGTTCCACTTCACCGTCCAGGCAGACATGTTACTTACCAGTGTGCCTTACCAATGTTCCACTTCACAGTCCAGGCAGACATGTTACTTACCAGTGTGCCTTACCAATGTTCCACTTCACTGTCCAGGCAGACATGTTACTTACCAGTGTACCTTACCAATGTTCCACTTCACTGTCCAGGCAGACATGTTACTTACCAGTGTACCTTACCAATGTTCCACTTCACCGTCCAGGTAGACATGTTACTTACCAGTGTACCTTACCAATGTTCCACTTCACCGTCCAGGTAGACATGTTACTTACCAGTGTACCTTACCAATGTTCCACTTCACCGTCCAGGTAGACATGTTACTTACCAGTGTACCTTACCAATGTTCCACTTCACCGTCCAGGTAGACATGTTACTTACCAGTGTACCTTACCAATGTTCCACTTCACCGTCCAGGTAGACATGTTACTTACCAGTGTACCTTACCAATGTTCCACTTCACCGTTCAGGTAGACATGTTACTTACCAGTGTGCCTTACCAATGTTCCACTCCACCGTCCAGGTAGACATGTTACTTACCAGTGTGCCTTACCAATGTTCCACTCCACCGTCCAGGTAGACATGTTACTTACCAGTGTGCCTTACCAAGTTCCACTCCACCGTCCAGGTAGACTTGTTACTTACCAGTGTGCGTTACCAATGTTCCACTCCACCGTCCAGGTAGACATGTTACTTACCAGTGTGCCTTACCAATGTTCCACTCCACCGTCCAGGTAGACATGTTACTTACCAGTGTACCTTACCAATGTTCCACTCCACCGTCCAGGTAGACATGTTACTTACCAGTGTGCCTTGCCAATGTTCCACTCCACCGTCCAGGTAGACATGTTACTTACCAGTGTGCCTTGCCAATGTTCCACTCCACCGTCCAGGTAGACATGTTACTTACCAGTGTGCCTTACCAATGTTCCACTCCACCGTCCAGGTAGACATGTTACTTACCAGTGTACCTTACCAATGTTCCACTCCACCGTCCAGGTAGACATGTTACTTACCAGTGTGCCTTACCAATGTTCCACTCCACCGTCCAGGTAGACATGTTACTTACCAGTGTGCCTTACCAATGTTCCACTCCACCGTCCAGGTAGACTTGTTACTTACCAGTGTGCGTTACCAATGTTCCACTCCACCGTCCAGGTAGACATGTTACTTACCAGTGTGCCTTACCAATGTTCCACTCCACCGTCCAGGTAGACATGTTACTTACCAGTGTACCTTACCAATGTTCCACTCCACCGTCCAGGTAGACATGTTACTTACCAGTGTGCCTTGCCAATGTTCCACTCCACCGTCCAGGTAGACATGTTACTTACCAGTGTGCCTTACCAATGTTCCACTCCACCGTCCAGGTAGACATGTTACTTACCAGTGTGCCTTACCAATGTTCCACTCCACCGTCCAGGTAGACATGTTACTTACCAGTGTGCCTTACCAATGTTCCACTCCACCGTCCAGGTAGACATGTTACTTACCAGTGTACCTTACCAATGTTCCACTTCACCGTCCAGGTAGACATGTTACTTACCAGTGTACCTTACCAATGTTCCACTTCACTGTCCAGGTAGACATGTTACTTACCAGTGTGCCTTACCAATGTTCCACTCCACCGTCCAGGTAGACATGTTACTTACCAGTGTGCCTTACCAATGTTCCACTCCACCGTCCAGGTAGACATGTTACTTACCAGTGTGCCTTACCAATGTTCCACTTCACCGTCCAGGTAGACATGTTACTTACCAGTGTGCCTTACCAATGTTCCACTCCACCGTCCAGGTAGACATGTTACTTACCAGTGTGCCTTACCAATGTTCCACTTCACTGTCCAGGTAGACATGTTACTTACCAGTGTGCCTTACCAATGTTCCACTCCACCGTCCAGGTAGACATGTTAGTGGTCATTGGTGGTGTTGCACATCAATTACTATAACTAACTGTTACGTGTAATATTATATATAACTGCCATTATACTTAATATTACACATAACTCGTTAAGTGTAATATTACACATAACTGCTGTTACATGTACTATTGCATATTACTCGTTACGTGTAATATTACACATAACTGTCATTGCATGTAATATTACAATAACTGCTGTTAGTGTAATATTCAGAGTCTATCATCTGTTGGTTAACAATCCATTTCAGAAGTGTGCGTTTGACAAAGATACGATGCATAATTCTATTGACACTGATTTATCAATTAAGGAGCAGGAAATTACGCAACCATACACCATCAAAATAAGATACATCAAATAATCTCAGCAAGCATGCCGACCCCCAAAAGGTGTTTACACATAATTAGTAAATCATGCCTACCAGCTACCGACTACCAGTACTATCTGTACCACTACTGACTTATATACAATTCACATGGTATCGGTGGAGGTCACTCTGCCACTAAGTCACCCTCTGTGACAGAACAAATGAAAAAATTAATTAGTTAAAAATATAAATAAGTTAATAAAAAAAAGTTCAAATGTATTTATAAATATGTTTAAAAATATATAAGTACATGAAAAAAATATGTGCTAAAAATATATAATAAATAATTAAATATATAAATTGGATCTAAGATCACTATTGCATAGTGCTCATTTAGACCACACGGGTCCATTAACAATATTGACACAATAGGTCATATATTCAAAGTATTTTCAATGTCATAAACCCGATTTCTAAATCCATAGATATTTTTGCACAATAGGGCATCGAAGTCATCAACGGAATTGCTAATGGTGCCCTATCTGTTATATCCTAACATCCACCTATGCATGTTGTTGTAGGCAACTTGAAGTTTCAAATAAATGCTCTGGTTAAAATTTACCCAGAGTTGGAAACAATAAATTGTACAACAATAGGCATGAAATAGGTGCAGTTATACCCCAATGGAACAGTTATGAAATTTCCGAATGATGCTGTTAGACCTGGCATAAAAATGAATGCTTGAAATGAATGTTTAATTAATTGAAACATCCCTTGCATTTTCAGGGCAGATTTCTTTCCTTCAAGAAATTGGGAAATATTCCAAATCCAAGTTTATTCACAGGTGAGTGCATAGTTCTTAACAAAATATCCACCATGCTTGTGTTATATAAGCATCGTAAAACAAATATCCACCATGCTTGTGTTATATAAGCATCGTAAAACAAATATCCACCATGCTTGTGTTATATAAGCATCGTAAAACAAATATCCACCATGCTTGTGTTATATAAGCATCGTAAAACAAATATCCACCATGCTTGTGTTATATAAGCACCGTAAAACAAATATCCACCATACTTGTGTTATATAAGCACCGTAAAACAAATATCCACCATACTTTGTTATATAAGCACCGTAAAACAAATATCCACCATACTTGTGTTATATAAGAACCGTAAAACAAATATCCACCATACTTGTGTTATATAAGCATCGTAAAACAAATATCCACCATAATTGTGTTATATAAGCATCGTAAAACAAATATCCACCATACTTGTGTTATATAAGCATCGTAAAACAAATATCCACCATACTTTGTTATATAAGCACCGTAAAACAAATATCCACCATACTTTGTTATATAAGAACCGTAAAACAAATATCCACCATACTTTGTTATATAAGAACCGTAAAACAAATATCCACCATACTTGTGTTATATAAGCACCGTAAAACAAATATCCACCATACTTTGTTATATAAGCACCGTAAAACAAATATCCACCATACTTGTGTTATATAAGCACCGTAAAACAAATATCCACCATACTTTGTTATATAAGAACCGTAAAACAAATATCCACCATACTTGTGTTATATAAGCACCGTAAAACAAATATCCACCATACTTTGTTATATAAGCATCATAAAACAAATATCCACCATACTTGTGTTATATAAGCATCATAAAACAGAGCACTTTCTGTGTAGTCATGTGCCACTGTTGTTGTCTAGGAGCAACCCAGAGAAGTTGGATGAGAAAGACGTGGCCCTGGAGGATCAAACAGAGGACACCACGACCATTGCTTCACACCAGAATGTCACCACATCACACGCTACAACTGATGCAGATGTCGAACTTGGCCCCAGCAACAGTCAAGGTCAGATGAAGGACATTGCACCTGTGGAAGAAGAAGATGAGGATGACGAAGTTGTCATTGATGACTTTGATGACTGATGCTGTGTTGGACATTTTCATGATAATAGCCATGCAGTGCTGTTGGGTCATGCCAAATGATTTATGTTGTATAATGTCAAATAAATAATGTTGATATTCAAAGTGCTTAATTTCTTTGTGTGATATTCTTCTTAAAAATTAACAATTCCTTCAAATGTGAGGATCATATGCTTGCACATGATAGATTGCCAATGTAGTGGCAGTGAGGCAGTGGCTCCATCACAGATTTAGCAAGATTGCCATCCAAGGCAAAGGCCCAGATGGCAAGTGGACAAGGAAGCCATTGACTTATCGTATCGTGAGTCCAACATTTTTAATCTAAGTGTAATCCGTCCGCCCTCCCAAGATATGTGTCAGCCTTGTTTTTAAACATATCCACGCTGGTAGCAGTTACACAATCTGTAGGTAATTTGTTCCATTCATTGATTGTCCTCTGTGAGAAAGAGTACTTCCTGATATCCAATCTACACTGATCCTATACTAATGTTACCTCATGTCCTCTAGTTCTATTATCTTTCTTGAGTGAGAAAAATTGTTTATCAATATATTCATACCCATTCAATGTCTTAAAAACTTCAATGTGATCTCCTCTTAAACGCCTTGTCTCTAGGGTTGTGAAACTACATTCTTTCAGTCGTTCTTCATAAATAAAGTCTCTCAGTTCTGGAATCATTTTAGTTGCTCTCCTCTGTATTCTTTCAAGCGTTTCTATATCTTTCTTATATAGCTTGTATACAGTAATCTAAATGAGGCCTAATTATTGCTTTATACGGAGATATAATTACCCTTTTTTCTTGTACACCTGTATGTTATATTTCTCCTAATCAACTTGATTACCCTTCGAAGCTGCAATACCACACTGCTCTGAAACTTTCATACAGGCACTTATTGTAACTCATAAGTCCTTTAGCATATGATATCTACTGGTGATCCCTCGTCTAGCAACTTAGTGATTTCTTAAAAAAAAAACATTAGTTAAGCATGACCTCGCTTTTAGGAATCCAGGTTGAGATGGATTTAATAATTTATGCCTGACAAGGAAGTCCACCACTTTAATTAACCTTTCTAATAATTTACAAATCACTGATATTAAACTCACTGGTCTGTAATTCTCTGACAAATTTCTCGAACCCTTTTTAAATAATGGTATGATGTTTTTTTCTTTCCATCCAACAGGAACCACTCCCTCTTTTTATGACAAGTTGCAAGTGGTATACTAATTTGTTCTACTGTTTCCATAAGTAGTTTTGGATGAATTCCATCCACTCCATGTGATTTATTGTCCTTCATTGTCTTTATTTTCTTAGCTACCATTTCTAGAGTTGCAATTAACTGCTCTAAATAGTCCGATTTAGCCTCCTGAAATTTAGCATCTGGTGATGAACTAATATCCTCTCTGGTAAACACAGATCTGAAGTGTCCATTTAGGTCTTCTACCATTAAAAACCCTTGTGATATTAGATTTCCAGCACTGCCTTCTAGTGGTCCAACCTTGTCTCATGTTTTGTTTACTCCCGATATATGCATAAAAACTCTGGCTGTCATTTTTTATGTTACATGGTAATTTTTGCTCATAGCTTCTTTTAGATTGTCTAATTTTATTCGTAGCTGCATTAAGTGCCTCTGTAATTTGTATAGTCTTTATCCTTCATATAAACCCTCCATAGTTTGCTTGTATGCTATTTTTCTAATAGCTTCTTTTGACAAGTGTTTCTTTCTAGACCGTTTTCCTTGTTTTTCAAGGGAACAAATTGATCAATGATATTCTCAATTACATATTTTAGAATATTCCAACATTCAATTGTGGTCTTATTCCTCAGCATCTTATTCCTATTTAGCTTTGCTAAGTATTTTCTCATATCTTTATATTTACCTTTGTGGAAGTTTCTCCTGTATTTTTTATTTGTACTTTCTGATTTTGCTTTGATGTCAAAATGTATTTGAATATGATCAATGGCTCGTGTATTTTGACACTAATTAATTTTGTGAAGATAAAACTAAATCTAATACATTCTCTGTTTCTCTCCCCTGGTTGGTTCTAGCACGTGTTGAATAAGGAAGCTATCCTGAATTAAAACTATAAATTGTTGGTCCTCACACCGTGTACTCTAGAGATTTTCATTGTAAGTGTCCATGGTTAAAATCTCCCATTATGATACATTCCCCTTTACTCACTTCCTTTATAGCGTTTTGTATTTTTCTGTTATCCTCTTCGTTTATGTTTGGACCTTCGGTAAACTAGTCCAATAGAATTTCCTGTAACTATGTTGCACCAAACAGCTTCATTGCAATTTGCTTCCCTTTCTAATTTTATTTTGTAAGCCTGAATAGATTCTTTAATATATAAAATGGCTCCCCCTCCCGTTCTTCCTATTCGATTTCTCCTTAACATTACGTATCCTGTCCTAATTCAGCATCTGATATGTTTTTGTTGGCCCATGATTTGGATATGCCAATTATGTGAGATTTAATATCTTCAACCATAATGTTTAATTCGTTTTTCTTATTTGCATTTAAACACACACATTTATAACCATCTTCAGAAATATTTCTGGACATTTTGTTACTGGTTTGTGTATACTGGTGGCCACTTGTCTTGTTTGAGGCACCTCTAAGTAACCCCCCTGCGCTTCTAGTTTAAACAATGTTTGCTACCAAAAAGGAATAGTTCCTGGAATGAAGCTACAGTCAAACTTGACTTCAGTAATTTAACATGTGAAACTCTTGTAAAAGGAACAGTTGCCTGTGGTCGTCAAAGACAGGTGGTCTCTTAATGCAGATGGTTGCTTCAGCAGGTTTGACCATAGTAAAACACCACAATACTCTTTGTTTGCACACGGGGGAAACATACTGCATGTCAGGAGTATTGTGAAGTATGAGTGAGGCAAGGACCTAGGTTTCAGAACGTGTGGATGCAGCAGGATGGGTATTTTCAAGAAAATACTGTCAAATAAATTTGGTTAAAAAATGTATTTCAATTAAAAATACTTTGAAAAACGCATTTAAAATAAAATAATGTATTTCTTTTATTTAAGAAAATATTAGATTTAAACCATCCCTGCTACTGAAAGTATTTCTTTCCAGATCTGCAAATTAGTGTCCAATCTGCAGTTCTATGTTGACGGCTCATTATTTTGTTCGGGAGATGGCAACATTAATGTCCTGTTGCTGGAATTATCCGTCTGGTGGCGCCACTAATGATGCTGTCCGTCGTGAAGTCAAACAAACATGGCAGACGAAAGTTAATGTAAGTTCGTCTCATTGCTTCGTTATGTATTGTCTTCCTGTCTTGCTTTGTGTTTAATGCTGGCCAACACTACTAAGGGTTCAGACGGTCAGGGTGTGTGCGCAAGGAGCTTTGGCTTTGCCTTTCACCCTTGGCTGTGTTCTGACTGTGACATGATAATAATAATAATTCATGTTTATACGACGAAGTATCGAGTATATGCTCATATTCTGACACAATGACTTCCGGTGATTGTGCATATTTTGGCATTAGCGAAGGGGCATGTTGGTTACCAGATAGCTTGTGGACGTTTAAGGCTACCCAGAACTTTATTACAATCATTGTGACCTTTCAACCAGTCTTCCGATCTGTCCACAATGCTAGAGAATTATCTCTAAGCCTAGGCTAAGGCAGAAACTATTCACAGAGCAGCTCTGCGAATACCGACCAAAAAAATGTTTGTTATTTGCAAAGCAGCTCTGCGAATTACAGCAAACATGTTTCTTATTCACAGAGCAGCTCTGTGAATTATGGCACAAAAATCTCCTATTTGTAGAACAGCTCTGCGAATTACGGCACAAAAATGTCAAATTCACAGAGCAGCTCTGTGAATTACGGCAAATTGTAATTTTATTAGCAGAGCAGCTCTGCAAATTATAACAAGTGGTACCTTTAAACTTACTCTAGTCTAAAAGTACGACAGTCATTCTGCACATGCACTTTTCTGTTACGTGAACCATACTTTTTTAGCACTATATAGAGGGAGGTTGGCATCACTGCCACGGTGTTGTATAGGGAATAGTATATATTATACATATGGTATAGATATGAAAGAACACAAGGCAACAATGTAGTGAACAACTAGGACAGTGTTTTATTAATGTAAGCATATTTAATTTTAGTGTTGTACTGGGTGCTGTTGGATGTCAGCAACTGGTTCACAGCCACAACAGTCCTTGAATTGACACAACAGAATTGAATGTGGCAAGCCTTCGAATATTCGTCTAGTGTAGTCTGAAAAGAATTCCATGTGTCAAAGGTAGCACCTTATTGCAGAAGAAGAGGCTCCAATGTTATATCATAGCATATATATCCATATGTTCAAAAAAGCAATAAATCCCATCATGCCTAGGGGCGAGGCAAGCATCATCTGAAAACCTCAACGTCAACGAAAGACCACGATGCTCAAACTGCATTACTCACATGCGCAATAAAATGGTGCACAGTGATTGGTTGATTTCTGCTGTGCGAATAAGAACAGGTTTGGCTGCTCTGCAAATAGTCAGTTCGTATCTCTGAACAGAATTCAATGGCATTCATGGGCCAATCATTCCCAGGTCATTGGCATCATATTTAGTTCTTTCTTTTTCTTAGCAGAAATTGCTGACAGTAATTTGCATAAAAGGGGCTAAAAATAATTTTAGGATCATAGTAACAATATTTAACGTAATAAGCAATTTTATAAAGTATCTGAAACATTGATTTAATGTTTGTGTGCGTGTGTATATATATATATATATATATATATATATATATATATATATATATATATATATATATATATATATATATATATATATATATATAATTTATATATATATATATATATATATATATATATATATATATTTATATATATATATATATATATATATATATATATATAAAATTTATATATATATATATATATATATATACACACACACACTAAATCTACAATTATGTGTGTGTGTGTGTGTGCGCGTGCGTGCGGCGTGCGTGTGTGCGTGCATGATAATGAGATGCATCATTGCTGTTTCGATGTGTCTTCACTAATTTTCACATTTAGTTGCATTTTATATGAAAACTATTTTTGCATATTTTGATACTTGTGTGTGCTTGGCAGAGTGAGACAGTGGAACAGAATAAGCAAGCATTACGGGTAGATGCTGCCTTGTGGCTGAGACCAAGATGCATTCCCGTGCACATCTTCTCATACAGAAGCAGTTTTACATGCTGAAGAAAGAAGGACCATGGGTAAGTGTTTAACAGTAAAAGTCACAGAAGGCTTCAGTAACAACGGTGTCAGTGATGTCTTTGGTTACTTGTTTGATTGTAAAAGTATTTTCAGTTTTTGCCTGGTGGCAGACATCTGTGTCATGTACTCGGGCCACAACCGCGTGGTGTGTCCCTGGTGGCAGACATCTGTGTCATGTACTCGGGGCCACGACCGTGTGGTGTGTCCCTGGTGGCAGACATCTGTGTCATGTACTCGGGCCATGACCGCGTGGTGTGTCCCTGGTGGCAGACATCTGTGTCATGTACTCGGGGCCACAACCGCGTGGTGTGTCCCTGGTCTCAAACATCTGTGTCATGTACTCGGGGTCACGACCTTGTGGTGTGTCCCTGGTGACAAACATGGAGCCAATGGAGTCATTTCAGTGTTTAAAGTTATATGCTTGTACTTGCCAACTCTGCACAGCACTCTGGCCACAGTGTTTTGTACCATTTGTAGCTTCTTGATTTGGGCAGTCCAGTCAGTAGAACATTACAGTAATCAATATTTGGGCAGTCCAGTCAGTAGAACATTACAGTAATCAATATTTGGGCAGTCCAGTCAGTAGAACATTACAGTAGTCAATATTTGGGCAGTCCAGTCAGTAGAACATTACAGTAATCAATATTTGGGCAGTCCAGTCAGTAGAACATTACAGTAGTCAATATTTGGGCAATCCAGTCAGTAGAACATTACAGTAGTCAATATTTGGGCAGTCCAATCAGTAGAACATTACAGTAATCAATATTTGGGCAGTCCAGTCAGTAGAACATTACAATAGTCAATATGACTATGCACTAGAACATGAATCAGCAGCTCTGCACTTTGGCGATCAAGATACCACCTTATCTTACTGATGTTATAAACATGATGGTGATATTGTACACATGATGGTGATATTGTACACATGATGGTGATATTATACATGATGGTGACGTTGTACATGTGATGGTGATATTATACATATGATAGTGATATTGTACATGTAATGGTGATATTGTACACATGATAGTTATATTGTACAAGTGATGGTGATATTGTACATGTAATGGTGATATTGTACACATGATAGTGATATTGTACACGTGATGGTGATATTGTACATGCAATGGTGGTGTTGTACATGTGATAGTGATATATGATCACTTTGGTCTAGGGCATTCACGCTGAGCAGATGTTTGATACGAATATGTTTGAGTGGATTGTGAAGATGAAACCATTCAAAGGCTCATCTTGGGAAGGTAACAAATGTAATATTGTCTCTACCTGTATTTTATTATGTCAGGTGTTTGTAATGTATCTTAGTTGGTCATTCAGTTTTCTGGGTGGCACACTGCATTGGTTCTATGGTTTGATTGCTTGCAAAGTTAGATAATTGGTTGTGCAGAGTAAATATTTACTTTTTAGGTGTTTTCCATGCCTGGTATTTTTGTCACTGGAATATACTGAGGCAGTGCTATAGATTTCAATAAATGGTGCAACCTTGTTTGTTTATTTAATAGTGGAAATTTAAATAAAATCATATACAAGCGCCATACACGCATGTTCATGTTATAAAATTTGTCAACTAACATTTCCCCAGTTGTTGCAAGGGGTAATCTGTACAGGTGGAGAGTTAAAGATGTATACAACTACAAGTGAAGTGGCAGTATGTGTTATTACAGGTGGAGAGTTAAAGATGTAAACAACTACAAGTGAAGTGACAGTATGTGTTATTACAGGTGGAGAGTTAAAGATGTATACAACTACAAGTGAAGTGGCAGTATGTGTTATTACAGGTGGAGAGTTAAAGATGTAAACAACTACAAGTGAAGTGGCAGTATGTGTTATTACAGGTGGAGAGTTAAAGATGTATACAACTACAAGTGAAGTGGCAGTATGTGTTATTACAGGTGGAGAGTTAAAGATGTATACAACTACAAGTGAAGTGGCAGTATGTGTTATTACAGGTGGAGAGTTAAAGATGTATACAACTACAAGTGAAGTGGCAGTATGTGTTATTACAGGTGGAGAGTTAAAGATGTAAACAACTACAAGTGAAGTGGCAGTATGTGTTATTACAGGTGGAGAGTTAAAGATGTAAACAACTACAAGTGAAGTGGCAGTATGTGTTATTACAGGTGGAGAGTTAAAGATGTAAACAACTACAAGTGAAGTGGTAGTATGTGTTATTACAGGTGGAGAGTTAAAGATGTATACAACTACAAGTGAAGTGGCAGTATGTGTTATTACAGGTGGAGAGTTAAAGATGTAAACAACTACAAGTGAAGTGGCAGTATGTGTTATTACAGGTGGAGAGTTAAAGATGTATACAACTACAAGTGAAGTGGCAGTATGTGTTATTACAGGTGGAGAGTTAAAGATGTATACAACTACAAGTGAAGTGGCAGTATGTGTTATTACAGGTGGAGAGTTAAAGATGTAAACAACTACAAGTGAAGTGGCAGTATGTGTTATTACAGGTGGAGAGTTAAAGATGTAAACAACTACAAGTGAAGTGACAGTATGTGTTATTACAGGTGGAGAGTTAAAGATGTAAACAACTACAAGTGAAGTGACAGTATGTGTTATTACAGGTGGAGAGTTAAAGATGTATACAACTACAAGTGAAGTGGCAGTATGTGTTATTACAGGTGGAGAGTTAAAGATGCATACAACTACAAGTGAAGTGGCAGTATGTGTTATTACAGGTGGAGAGTTAAAGATGTAAACAACTACAAGTGAAGTGGCAGTATGTGTTATTACAGGTGGAGAGTTAAAGATGTAAACAACTACAAGTGAAGTGGCAGTATGTGTTATTACAGGTGGAGAGTTAAAGATGTAAACAACTACAAGTGAAGTGGCAGTATGTGTTATTACAGGTGGAGAGTTAAAGATGTAAACAACTACAAGTGAAGTGGCAGTATGTGTTATTACAGGTGGAGAGTTAAAGATGTATACAACTACAAGTGAAGTGGCAGTATGTGTTATTACAGGTGGAGAGTTAAAGATGTAAACAACTACAAGTGAAGTGGCAGTATGTGTTATTACAGGTGGAGAGTTAAAGATGTATACAACTACAAGTGAAGTGGCAGTATGTGTTATTACAGGTGGAGAGTTAAAGATGTATACAACTACAAGTGAAGTGGCAGTATGTGTTATTACAGGTGGAGAGTTAAAGATGTAAACAACTACAAGTGAAGTGGTAGTATGTGTTATTACAGGTGGAGAGTTAAAGATGTAAACAACTACAAGTGAAGTGGTAGTATGTGTTATTACAGGTGGAGAGTTAAAGATGTAAACAACTACAAGTGAAGTGGCAGTATGTGTTATTACAGGTGGAGAGTTAAAGATGTATACAACTACAAGTGAAGTGGCAGTATGTGTTATTACAGGTGGAGAGTTAAAGATGTATACAACTACAAGTGAAGTGGCAGTATGTGTTATTACAGGTGGAGAGTTCAAGATGTATACAACTACAAGTGAAGTGGTAGTATGTGTTATTACAGGTGGAGAGTTAAAGATGTATACAACTACAAGTGAAGTGGCAGTATGTGTTATTACAGGTGGAGAGTTAAAGATGTATACAACTACAAGTGAAGTGGCAGTATGTGTTATTACAGGTGGAGAGTTAAAGATGTATACAACTACAAGTGAAGTGGCAGTATGTGTTATTACAGGTGGAGAGTTAAAGATGTATACAACTACAAGTGAAGTGGCAGTTTGTGTTATTACAGGTGGAGAGTTCACAGTTTACTTGAGGTTTAATGAATATTTCCATGATAAACCACCAGAGGTGTACTTCTACACAATACCCTTTCATCCAAACAGTAAGTTCACTTTCATATTACTTTTTTTGCAATTAATGATACATACAAAATATGTTTGTTTGTGTGATATAAATTATTTGTCAACAAGCTTCATTTCTGCTTCTTCATCAGATTAAACAGATGAAGAACGGTCAAATTATATGATAAAATTGTACTTCATTAAAATACATTTGAGCAGTCAAGATGTTAGATTAGATGTAGTGTATACTACATTTGTAACATATATGTTTATTGATACAGGTATTTATAACAGATATATTTACTGGTACAGGTGTTTGCAAAATATGTTTACTGGTACAGGTGTTTGCAAAATATGTTTACTGGTACAGGTATTAAAAAAAATATGTTTACTGGTACAGGTATTAAAAAAATATGTTTACTGGTACAGGTATTTGCAACAGCTATGTTGTCAGTTACTGTCTGGTGGGAAACATGTATTATATATGCATACAGCAGAGGGTAAAAATGGAAACGTCACAAAACCATGCATTTAGTGCAGTTGGTATCAGGTGTGATTGTACTCTTACTTATATGTCTGAAAGTATGTTCCAGTATAGGTGGCAATTGAACACGTTGTCTTTTCCAGTTGATCCAGTCAGTGGACGGCCATGTGTCGATTTTCTTGACGATCCACAAAAATGGTCATCAGACTATTCCATCTCCTACATCTTGCTGTCATTACAGGTGTCCTCTCATTATTACTTACTTACTTACAATGTCATTTTGCTGGAATGTTTTTTTATCTCTTGATCAGTGTAATTCTGAATTATAAATTGTCTACACTTAATTTTTTTTGCACTAAAATATTAAAATATATATTATGTTATATTATTGGCATGTTGAAAACAAATAATTCATTGTTGAAAGAATTAAGAGTCTGTGGAATAATTACTATAGATGGTAATAAAATGTTATGAAAATGACTGTAAGCTCGCTGCACATGTTTTACATTGTCTAATCGCAAACAAAATAGACTAAACTGATTTTGCCTTTGTATTAATATGTTGAGCACCACAAAGGGTAAAGCCACAATACATCACACATCCATCAACTTATGTCACCCATGATTTGCTCCCTCCAACAATGTGTTTGATTATATTATGATTTCTGCTGACAGATTTTGCCTCAAAAATGAGTTAATTGTCTTGATGTTAAGGGTTATTGTCAGACCCAGTAATGAGTGTTCTCTACAGTTGCTGCTGGATGAACCTGTCCTCCAAAACCCTGTCAATGTGGAGGCGATGACACTGGTGCTGACTCAGCCAGACAAGTACAGCAGCATCATCCATCACTGCGTCACAGCCAGCCTCCATACTCCAGGCACGTCACTCCCCATTTCATAACTTGTCACTCCCTGTGCATAATCACAACACTCCAGGCAAGTCACTCCCCATCTCATAGCTGTGTCACTCCCTGTACATAATCACAACACTCCAGGTACATCACTCCCCATTGCATAGCTGTGTCACTTGCTGTACATAATCACAACACTCTAGGTACGTCACTCCCCATAGCATAGCTGTGTCACTCGCTGTACATAATCACAACACTCCAGGTATGTCACTCCCCATCTTATAGCTGTGTCACTCGCTTTACATAATCACAACACTCCAGGTACATCACTCCCCATATCATAGCTGTGTCACTCCCTGTACATAATCACAACACTCCAGGTACGTCACTCCCCATCTCATAGCTGTGTCACTCCCTGTACATAATCACAATACCCAGGTATGTCACTCCCCATCGCATAGCTGTGTCACTCACTGTACATAATCACAACACTCCAGGTACATCACTCCCCATCTCATAGCTGTGTCACTCCCTGTACATAATCACAACACTCCATGCACGTCACTCCCCATTTCATAGCTGTGTCACTCCCTGTACATAATCACAACACTCTAGGCACGTCACTCCCCATCTCATAGACATGTCACTCATTGCATTTAATCACTAATACGTCACTCCCCATTTCATAGCTGTGTCACTCCCTGTACATAATCATAACACACCAGGCACGTCACTCTCGTAGCTGCTTCTCTCTCAGTACATAATCACAATTGAATCTTTGGCAAGTTTGATCACCACAAGTTGCCACAGTTCACTCAGCTGTATAAATGAGTATCTAGCAATACAGACAGTAGTGGATATGTGAACGAATAGTCTTCGAGCAGTAATTGCAGCCTGGCTGAATGCTTCCCAGAGAAGTTGAAATATCCTTGGAATGAACAGGTCTGCCAGGGGGTGAAGTGTAAAGTGCTTTGAGCAGTCCTAAGGACTGGATACCGCGCTATATAAGAACTTACCTATACCTTTTACTCTCACAGATGCTTCTCTCACTGTGCATAATCACAATACTCCAGGCATGTCACTCTTATAGCTGCTTCTCTCACTGTGCATAATCACAATACTCCAGGCATGTCACTCTTATAGCTGCTTCTCACACTGTGCATAATCACAATACTCCAGGCACATCACTCTTATAGCTGCTTCTCTCACTGTGCATAATCACAATACTCCAGGCACATCACTCTTATAGCTGCTTCTCTCACTGTGCATAATCACAATACTCCAGGCATGTCACTCTTATAGCTGCTTCTCACACTGTGCATAATCACAATACTCCAGACACGTCACTTTTATAGCTGCTTCTCTCACTGTGCATAATCACAATACTCCAGGCATGTCACTCTTATAGCTGCTTCTCTCACTGTGCATAATCACAATACTCCAGACACGTCACTCTTATAGCTGCTTCTCTCACTGTGCATAATCACAATACTCCAGGCATGTCACTCTTATAGCTGCTTCTCACACTGTGCATAATCACAATACTCCAGGCACATCACTCTTATAGCTGCTTCTCACACTGTGCATAATCACAATACTCCAGGCATGTCACTCTTATAGCTGCTTCTCTCACTGTGCATAATCACAATACTCCAGGCATGTCACTCTTATAGCTGCTTCTCACACTGTGCATAATCACAATACTCCAGGCACATCACTCTTATAGCTGCTTCTCTCACTGTGCATAATCACAATACTCCAGGCACATCACTCTTATAGCTGCTTCTCTCACTGTGCATAATCACAATACTCCAGGCATGTCACTCTTATAGCTGCTTCTCACACTGTGCATAATCACATTACTCCAGACACGTCACTTTTATAGCTGCTTCTCTCACTGTGCATAATCACAATACTCCAGGCATGTCACTCTTATAGCTGCTTCTCTCACTGTGCATAATCACAATACTCCAGACACGTCACTCTTATAGCTGCTTCTATCAATGTGCATAATCACAATACTCCAGGCATGTCACTCTTATAGCTGCTTCTCACACTGTGCATAATCACAATACTCCAGACACGTCACTCTTATAGCTGCTTCTCTCACTGTGTATAATCACAATACTCCAGGCATGTCACTCTTATAGCTGCTTCTCTCACTGTGCATAATCACAATACTCCAGGCATGTCACTCTTATAGCTGCTTCTCTCACTGTGCATAATCACAATACTCCAGGCATGTCACTCTTATAGCTGCTTCTCACACTGTGCATAATCACAATACTCCAGACACGTCACTCTTATAGCTGCTTCTCTCACTGTGCATAATCACAATACTCCAGACACGTCACTCTTATAGCTGCTTCTATAAATGTGCATAATCACAATACTCCAGACACGTCACTCTTATAGCTGCTTCTCACACTGTGCATAATCACAATACTCCAGACACGTCACTCTTATAGCTGCTTCTCTCACTGTGCATAATCACAATACTCCAGACATGTCACTCTTATAGCTGCTTCTCTAACTGTGCATAATCTCAATACTCCAGACACGTCACTCTTATAGCTGCTTCTCTCACTGTGCATAATCACAATACTCCAGACACGTCACTCTTATAGCTGCTTCTCTCACTGTGCATAATCACAATACTCCAGGCATGTCACTCTTATAGCTGCTTCTCTCACTATTCATAATCACAATACTCCAGGCATGTCACTCTTATAGCTGCTTCTCTCACTGTGCATAATCACAATACTCCATGCACATATGTACATAGCCCTTTCCTTTTACTAATTAGTAATATGACAATGGACGGTCTAATTAGGTTCATTCTAAGGGTGATATTGTTATTGTTTACTGCATGTGTTTTTGTTAGATCTATGCAAGACAAAGTTTCAATACAGCCAATAAAATAAATTTTAATCTAGAATTTCTTACATTGTAAGTAATTAAAAAAATAATTAATCTAACTTTTTTATTATAGACTAAAATCCTTTTGCTATTATATTAAACAAACTATTTCCAATGAGAAATTATTCAAAACTTCCTCCAGCTAACAAAGTTGAATTGTACCTTATTTCCTATCAGGTTATTTTATCACTTATTCTCTGTACTTTTAAAAGGAACTACATCAAGAGATACACAATTCTGACAACCTGGTAGTTGTACCATTAAAACTTTACATTTTCATAGCTTGCCCACCCTGATGTGTATTTAAATAAGAGTCCTATGTTTAAATTGTAGCTATTAAAATTTTGTTTCACCTTTCAGCTCTGTCTATGTCGAGTAAGTCCAACAGTATGTCCTCAGCCAGTCAGCGCACATCCCACAAACCTGCCTCCCTGCAACCCACCGCCAAACCACTGTCTGCCAAAACAGTGAGGAAACTCTCTTTCGAAGACTACTATACCACCTGGCGACAGATTGCAACATCAAAACCAATATCTAGCATAGCAGACATAAATGGTAAGCACTTGTTAAGACTACATTCATTAGTTTCAGTTTCAGTTGTAATGCGATTAAGTTGCATCTATACTTTCATAGGGTGACCTCCATAGTTTGTTTAACGGAAAACAAAAAAATATATTACATAATTTTTTTTACTATGAGAGGTTATAAAATAAATGTATGTGGCATAACTGAGGACATGTAGCCATATATATAATGAAACAAATATTAACACATAAAAAAGATGTTTCAGTGTAATAATTTGTCAGTTATAGGTTCATGTATTCATAACTATATCATATTTTGCAGATCAGTGGCAAAGTAGTACTGAGATTCGCTGAGACGATGGTGTTGAAACTGTTTGAACTATTGTGTTTCTACAATAAAACCTCCAGTCTGTATAATGTTTGTTGATGCTTTCAGAAGAAGATATGGAGACCGGCCAGAGCTTATATAATGTGCAAGCGTCACAAGTTACCCAGAGCACAAAACAAGACCCGTCGCTGCAGGCAGAGTTGCTGTAAGTGACATTTCTAATAATGGTTTTCTAAAAAGTTGGATCTTTGTGAGAATTTGTTTTTTAAATATTTTAATATTGATGCCTGGTGTCATATACCCTGCCTAACAAAACCCATCAAACATCAGAAAAATATCCAATACAAAGTTTATCTGTGTGTCTCCATTTAACAGATCACATGACAGTCATGTGTAGTCATAAACTGCTACCCCTACAGGTGAGTAGCTAAACAAGTCAAACACAAGTCAAAAGTAGTCTATAATCATGAGTACCCAGGTGGTAACACAATACTTTATTAAATTTGAATTTAACTAATGATTTGGCAATCACCAAATGATGATGGCATCTCATCTCACTTTAACAAACTGATATGTTTAGTTTAGATGGAATAATGCATTTAGTTATGTACTTGGCATTCAAATGTGGGTTTTGACCTACATACATTGACCACATGTGTGCTTTCACTTAAAGTAACTTCAGAATGTGGTTGTGTATTTTCAATGGTTAACATTGGCTTTGTATTATGCACTTATATCTAACATTATTTGTTATGTTAATCATAATTAGAAGTCTAAATGAACATTGCATTCTGATGTAAATTGCATGTTTAGCTTATTTTAAGAAACTTACTGTGCAAATTTAACAGCCTGGTTTGATAATCTTTGATAGTTTACATATTGTTTTGTAATACAAAAGCATATTAGCACTTAATGAATTACTGCCATAATTCACACAAATTCAATTGTTCCAAAGTTAGCCATTTAAAGCTTACCTAGTAGAACTTAATATATATCACTGCGCTGTTGCATACATCACTGTGTAGTAACCGTAGCAACTACCGTCCTCCGTGTTTTGAGGTTAAAGGAAGGCTGCGAAGCTAGTATGTTAAAAAATTTCACAATTTTCAACAAAATGTTATGTTTCTGAGAACATGTCCAATATTGAAGTTATTTCTCAGCCTAACCAGAAAACTGTCTCTGCAGTGAAAAGGAGCTAAAGTACGGGCGGTTTGACAACAAGCCTGTCGTGAAAGAGGCAAAGGAAACTCACTTGAATCGCATACAGAGAATGAAGAAACTTTACTTACAGCCGAGAAACACACCAAGGAAAGTCAGTGAGTACCTGGTAATGTCAGTAATTCCCAAGTTCTGTTTAGTAGTTGTTGATGTAAATGTAGTTGTTGCTGTAAATGTGGGGTAACTTATGTTGAATATAGCGCACAACATTGTTGTAGCTAATAAAACAATACGTTTTTACAATTAATGGCATTATGTGTGAAATGACTAGATTTTTGGGTAACATATTTGTGTCTTACTTAGACATTCATAGAGTATATTTAGGACAAATTGTAAACAGATTTTCTATCAAATTTAGCTCACAAACTTATCCATTGCCTGGGAGAATTCCAGTGTAGATTTTTGTACTCAATGGTAATGTTTAGATTTTCAAATGAGCTTATTTGGATAATTATAATACCTTTAACTACAGCTTATTCCTGTTGCAATAGGTTTTTACTGGATTCAGTGACATTGTATGGATTGATTCCTGGTTTCTTGTTCAATGTAAGGTTTACATATACAGAGGGACCAAGTAACAGTGTACATAACAGTGTACACAACAGTGTACACAACAGTGTACACAACAGGGAGATCTACCATTGTGAGCAAGATGGATGAAGATCTGGCACTGCGAGGGGGGAAGGGGGGGTTCCCCTCTTGGTGGAAGAATAATTTTAGGATATGTTTACTTTGTTCTGGTGCTGTAGATATAACTAGGTTTAGTGGTGTATTTGGCACATTCTCATTGTTCTGTCTGAGAAGTTTCATGTGACTTTGTGTGCAGCATCAGCAGGAAGTTTCTTCCATGAAGACCTGGCGGTGGCCGGTGCAGAGACAGGGAAACATGATGAGCAGGAGGAAGAGGAAGACATGTTTGAGGAGGAGGAGAATGAGCTGGTAGCATGGACCGCCAGTCTCGATGAAGACGCCATCTAACGTCTTCACATTGTATGGACCGCCAGTCTCGATGAAGACGCCATCTAACGTCTTCACATTGTATGGACCGCCAGTCTCTATGAAGACGCCATCTAACGTCTTCACATTGTATGGACCGCCAGTCTCTATGAAGACGCCATCTAACATCTTCACATTGTATGGACCGCCAGTCTCGATGAAGACGCCATCTAACGTCTTCACATTGTATGGACCGCCAGTCTCTATGAAGACGCCATCTAACGTCTTCACATTGTATGGACTGTCAGTCTCTATGAAGACGCCATCTAACGTCTTCACATTGCATGGACTGTCAGTCTCGATGAAGACGCCATCTAACGTCTTCACATTGTATGGACTGTCAGTCTCTATGAAGACGCCATCTAACGTCTTCACATTGCATGGACTGTCAGTCTCGATGAAGACGCCATCTAACGTCTTCACATTGTATGGACTGTCAGTCTTTATGAAGACGCCATCTAACGTCTTCACATTGTATGGACTGTCAGTCTCTATGAAGACGCCATCTAACGTCTTCACATTGCATGGACTGTCAGTCTCGATGAAGACGCCATCTAACGTCTTCACATTGTATGGACTGTCAGTCTCTATGAAGACGCCATCTAATGTCTTCACATTGTATGGACTGTCAGTCTCTATGAAGACGCCATCTAACGTCTTCACATTGCATGGACCGTCAGTCTCGATGAAGACGCCATCTAACGTCTTCACATTGTATGGACTGTCAGTCTCTATGAAGACGCCATCTAATGTCTTCACATTGTATGGACTGTCAGTCTCTATGAAGACGCCATCTAATGTCTTCACATTGTATGGACTGTCAGTCTCAATGACAGCGCTATCTTACGTCTTCACAAATTCACATTGCATGCACCGCCAGTCTCGATGAAGACACCATCTTACGTCTTCACAAGTTCCATTGCATGCACCGCCAGTCTCGATGAAGACACCATCTAACGTCTTCACAGTTGTTGAGTGTTCTGTAATTTCAGGGGGGTGTCAAATTTCCAAGAAAATGTGTTGCGTAATTTTGGAATGGACCCTAATGATGGAACATTTTCATATTCTAGTAACTACAACCCAGTATATTTGATACTCATTAAATGTCTCAATAACAAAGGCAGTCATCAAGAAGTGCACCCATCAGATAATTTTCACTACTCTATTAGCAGTCAGATACACCCTGGAAAGGTCGCTAAAGTTTCTGGATATCATACATTCAAGTAATTTTTGCCTAGTGCCATGCTTGGAACTTAACATAGAGTGAACTGTGAATGTGGTAGTAGCTCAGTTTTCTATGTCTAATGTTGGAAGTTGTTGTTGGTGTGCCAAATGTGTGCCTTCTTTATGCCAGTGTTTACAACTGCAGCGTAGAGTCATACAGTATTGTGTAGTTAGTCAATCTTGAGCTTTAAATGTGAACTGGTTATGGTCCAGCATTATTGGATGCTCATATGTGTATAAGATGTGTAGAGAAGTGCCAAGTATTATGAACAGCATGTTTCAACCTCTGTATGGTATACAAGATATAGTACTGTGCCAAATTATAGAACAATTTCTACAGGCTGCTTTACATTAAAGGCGAACAGGTTATTTGATAAAATCGAAATATACTGTAAAAACTTACTTTCATTGGGTGAGGTTTGACAGTTTCATAACAAGATAGTAAAATAGGCAGAGTGTCTCATGCTTAGTAGAGTTGCAGGCCATATTAAAAAGGAATACAAATATTTCTCAAGTTTGCACAATTACAATATTTATTTGTTTACACATTCACATTAGAAAATAACATTGATGTCCATAGTTATAAAAAAGCCATTATAGCTATTTTATCATCATTCTTTTAAGTAGATAATGTGCATCGTCCCTCGCATACTTATGCACTGGGCATCAAGTTGGCATTACGAGGTACAGTACTTCCTAGTTGCATGCCTCATTGCACTACAGGGTGTCTCGATAGTCACACATGATAGGCTTTATTCAGATTTACACAAGGACAATGGTTATGAGTGATGTAGAATCACACTATACATGTGGCCTTCTGACCACGGTAGTGTTCACACTGGACACACATGCAGAAATGATACTTTATTGAGATTATCAATATCATGAATGTCAGCAATAACTTTCACATGTCTCCAGAAGTATAACTCCAGGCCAGACAGGTTTGGTGACTGCGGCCATTCAACAAATCCTCTTCATTGTAAATCTTAAAAAAATATGCAACTTCTGAGACACCCTGTAGTATTCAAAAGTATGAGATTCAAAAGATGAAATGTATATTTGTGCGTTCTATGTACATTACATATTTCAAATAATGAAGACGCTGTCAAAACTAGCCTGAATTGTTCACATTTTGACTGTCATTTTTCAAGTAACCATTTGCTCAATAGCTATTAAATAGTATATGTACTTGCACGCGTTGTTATATTCACTCAGTTGACAGTGTTTCTAATAATCTCGTTTGTAGAACACATGATTAAAAACATGACATCAGATGGTTGTTGCCCTCTGACAGTGACTTACATGATTATTTGGGCCAACTGTTTTTCATACAAACATTTTAAGCAGGCAAGTCCCCACTACGACCATATTTTTTTATTTCCCCCTCATTAAAATATTATTATTAATGTTGCACCACCAGACGGACAGCTACGATACTAAGTGGTCTTATTTCCAAAGTTAAAAAATTTATAAATGTGAAAATCACACTTTGCATAAAATAATAGCAGTCAATGTTAATTTGGGTGACTAAAGCTCTGAGATCTTGTGCTACATCAGAGTGCAGTAACACCGCCAGTATCAGTGTGGCTGTGGCATCTGTCCATCTACGTAAAAGTTCCTTGTGCCCACCAGTAACGCCGCCAGTATCAGTGTGGCTGTGGCATGTGTCCATCTACGTAAAAGTTCCTTGTGCCCACCAGTAACGCCACCAGTATCAGTGTGGCTGTGGCACGTGTCCGTCTACGTAAAAGTTCTTTGTGCCCGCCGGTAACGCCGCCAGTATCAGTGTGGCTGTGGCACGTGTCCGTCTACATAAAAGTTTCTTGTACCCGCCGGTAACGCCACCAGTATCAGTGTAGCTGTGGCACGTGTCCGTCTAAGTAAAAGTTCCTTGTACCCACCAGTAACGCCGCCAGTATCAGTGTGGCTGTGGCACGTGTCCGTCTACATAAAAGTTCCTTGTACCCACCAGTAACGCCGCCAGTATCAGTGTAGCTGTGGCACGTGTCCGTCTACATAAAAGTACCTTGTGCCCACCAGTAACGCCGCCAGTATCAGTGTGGCTGTGGCACGTGTCCGTCTACATAAAAGTTTCTTGTACCCGCCGGTAACGCCAACTCAATTCCTTCCAATTCTTTGGTCAGTGTTATTTGGCAGCCTGAAATGAACAAAGCAACAACTGAGAACTTAAAGCGTGTTGGAATTTGTAACGTGACATTCAATCATGAAGGCATAACTTGAATATGTCACGACATACTCAGTATTCAGAAAACATGCATGTAACATGAGTAAGTGTATCTAAAAATACATGAAGCACCTGAATCAAAATAAGACAACATTCAGTGGAAACATTGAACCAGACTGCCATCCAAACCACAAGCTCCAGACGGGAAGCAGACAAGGAAGCCATCCAAGCCACAAGCTCCAGACGGCAAGCAGACAAGGAAGCCATCCAAGCCACAAGCTCCAGATGGCAAGCAGACAAGGAAGCCATCCAAGCCACAAGCTCCAGACGGCATGCAGACAAGAAAGCCATCCAAGCCACAAGCTCCAGACGGCAAGCAGACAAGGAAGCCATCCAAGCCACAAGCTCCAGATGGCAAGCAGACAAGGAAGCCATCCAAGCCACAAGCTCCAGACGGCAAGCAGACAAGAAAGCCATCCTAGCCACAAGTTCCAGACGGCAAGCAGACAAGGAAGCCATCCAAGCCACAAGCTCCAGACGGCAAGCAGACAAGGAAGCCATCCAAGCCACAAGCTCCAGACGGCAAGCAGACAAGGAAGCCATCCAAGCCACAAGCTCCAGACGGCAAGCAGACAAGAAAGCCATCCAAGCCACAAGCTCCAGATGGCAAGCAGACAAGGAAGCCATCCAAGCCACAAGCTCCAGACGGCAAGCAGACAAGGAATCCATCCAAGCCCCAAGCTCCAGATGGCAAGCAGACAAGGAAGCCATCCAAGCCACAAGCTCCAGACGGCAAGCAGACAAGGAAGCCATCCAAGCCACAAGCTCCAGACGGCAAGCAGACAAGAAAGCCATCCAAGCCACAAGCTCCAGATGGCAAGCAGACAAGGAAGCCATCCAAGCCACAAGCTCCAGACGGCAAGCAGACAAGGAATCCATCCAAGCCCCAAGCTCCAGATGGCAAGCAGACAAGGAAGCCATCCAAGCCACAAGCTGCAGATGGCAAGCGGACAAGGAAGCCATCCAAGCCACAAGCTCCAGACGGCAAGCAGACAAGGAAGCCATCCAAGCCACAAGCTCCAGACGGCATGCAGACAAGGAAGCCATTGGCTTATCGAGGATCCAACATTTCATTTATTTGTGTTGTTTTATTTTTACAACTCACCAAGTCTTGAATTGGGCTTAAGAAAAGCAGCCATATCCAGTAAGTCCTCTTCTCTGAAACACACAAGTTCATCAATCGTTATCTAATATATAAATCAAAGTGTGTCTCTTTGTCTGTTGTGTCTTATGAACGGCCGCATTTGTGGGCTGATCCGGACGAAACTTTGCAAAGTGACCCAGGGGCCCTTCTGGCGACATGGGGGGTTGGATGTGGAACCATCCCCATGGGGCCCCGGGGGGTGGGGTCACAATTTCAAAAAGCTGTAGACAAAGTTGCAAACTTTGAATTATTTTGTTTTCTATGCCATCGGAAAAATAATAACTTTGCCTACACATTTGCTGCTGGATGTATACAGAAATGTTGAATACTTTTCAAGTTATTAGAGTTCGTCTGCATCTCATACAGGTGTTTACAGATAGAAAGCTTATATATGTAGCATAACAAACTCTAGCTACATTGTTGTAACATTATATCTACCCAGAGAAAGCTGCTTTGTGAAAGACTAGCTCCATTGTAGCAACATTATTGTGTACAGCTTTAAATTGAACTAAAAAGACCGCTGCCCTGTATAATAATGTAGATTAATGGAAAATACCTGAAAACAATGGTACGTACAATTGCTAGCAATGTTGAACGATTCGTGAAACCAGCAGTTGGATATGATTTTGTGGGCATGAATTGTGTGTTTGTCATTCAATTGGCATTGCCCTACCAACATTTCACTGTGTAGTGAATAACTTCTTGCAGTGGTTGCTTTTTTGTCCTGTGCAACGTCGGGTAACTCAGCTAGAAGTTTATATGTGTAAAATGTAAGTGATCAGTATATTCGATATACAAAATAATGTACACAACAACTTCTGATGGCACACCGGATTGTAAATACCATCACATCTATCTGCCAGACGGCACACAGGATTGTAAATACCATCACATCTATCTGCCAGACGGCACACAGGATTGTAAATACCATCACATCTATCTGCCAGACGGCACACAGGAATGTAAATGCCATCACATCTTTCTGCCAGACGGCACACAGGAATGTAAATGCCATCACATCTTTCTGCCAGACGGCACACAGGAATGTAAATGCCATCACATCTTTCTGCCAGACGGCACACAGGAATGTAAATGCCATCACATCTATCTGCCAGACGGCACACAGGATTGTAAATGCCATCACATCTATCTGCCAGACGGCACACAGGATTGTAATATCACATTATTGTGTGGAGTTTTTTACATTCTCGTTACTGTGGAAAAACAAGTAGACCATTTAGATAGTACGATATATTACTCTGCTTACTTTTCATCTGGCTCTGTCAGTTTCTCCCAGTAGTCGTTATGTACGTACACGTGACACGTAGAACAGGCAAGAGATGCTTCACACGCCCCTGCAACGAAAATAGCATGTATTAGTTCACAGTCTCTTCCTCACTCATTCAGACATGGCTCAGTATGATACTGTACAGGGTTTAGCATATGTTGCACAGAATATGGGTAGGTGCGTTATATACATTTTTGGTCTTTAGACTGAAAAGTGCTTTTGTATGCAGGTGCAGAAAGCCCGTAGCGGCTAGCCTGGGGGCTATTTAATAACAACCTGTCACCCCTCTCTTCCTTAGTTAGGCTGGCTGGGAGGCGTTCAAAGCATACCATTGGTTAGCGGCGCCTGCAGGGAAAATTTGCGGGAAGATTACTATCATAGGCTTGCAAATTACTTTTCTGCACTGCGCCAAAGTAGCAACACTGTTTTACGACTTTGATTTGAGTATAAATTCTGATTCCCACCCTCCCTCTCCGTGTATTTATTTTATTGTCAGTTATGTTATACATTTGACAGTGCGGATTACTACACCCTGCTTTTGTGTGTAGCAAATTTTTAAATAGTCTAGCTGGTACTGTACCTGTGCAGTCTTAATTAAGTATCATTTCTCCTTATAAATTGTTATGCTGGAACATTATATAACTGCGACAAGGGTTTTTTGGTCACACTTTTATTGCTAACGTGTACCAGTTTGTCTTCTACACTGATGTAATTATCCAGACAGACTATTTATTCTGACTGTACACCCCATGCACCTATGCTGCAGGCATCTTACATTTAATGTGGTGTGCACAGTGGCAATTACGTCGAAATTCACCCTCCAAAATAAATTGGATGAATTGCCCATTATCAACCTACATAGTAGTTGGGTTTTTTCCACACAGACTTAGAAAGGGTTGCACGCCCCCATTATTAACCAAATACACCGGGGATTCATGGGTACTGCACTGCTTAGGCACACGAAACAATATTATGTGGTCATGTATAATTCATTATCGTTTATCCATATTTCTCTTTTTTACTACATAGTTGGACTTATGCATATTTCCATGTACCTTTATGTCAAATAAAATGGTTATTATTATTATTGCTTTAGCAAAACTTCTCTGTACAAAACGTCAGCAACATGTGGTCAATATAACAAACTAATAACACTGCCCATACGTCTGCACAGTGGTAGCTCCCCTAATTAGGAAACAACTCAAGCTGCCTCTGTAACAGGTTATCACATGGCGTAGTTGGACCTTCCACTGTAACAGGTTATCACATGGCGTAGTTGGACCTTCCACTGTAACAGGTTATCACACGGCGTAGTTGGACCTTCCACTGGAACAGGTTATCACATGGCGTAGTTGGACCTTCCACTGTCCAGTAAAGTAAATAACAACTTAGTTTTGTCAACCGGTCAGACTGAGATGAAACCATACTGTACACTTATCAACTGTTATAAATGTGCACTCTACAAAGTGTTATTTTACACATATTATTGCTGCCTGCTATGATTATTGACTACTACATATAAAATAATAGTTATATTCCTACCTTCTAATTCGATTGCGTATCTTCTTGCCAGGAAGAGGACATTGTCCCCAACTTTCCCTCGTACTGGATGTCTCTTTCCCTTCCTGTCTATAAACACTACATTCACACTAAAACAGAAAAGTTACCATATATATATTGTTTATTCTTTGGAAGAACAAGAAGCTGGATGATGTGAGCTGGTCACTAGTTGGGGATGGAGCAGTGTCAACTGTCACAGAGCAGATGGAGCAGTGTCAACTGTCACAGAGCAGATGGAGCAGTGTTAACTGTCACAGAGAGCAGTGTCAACTGCCACAGAGCAGATGGAGCAGTGTCAACTGTCACAGAGCAGATGGAGCAGTGTTAACTGTCACAGAGAGCAGATGGAGCAGTGTCAACTGTCACAGAGCAGATGGAGCAGTGTTAACTGTCACAGAGAGCAGATGGAGCAGTGTCAACTGCCACAGAGAGCAGATGGAGCAGTGTCAACTGCCACAGAGAGCAGATGGAGCAGTGTCAACTGCCACAGAGAGCAGATGGAGCAGTGTCAACTGTCACAGAGCAGATGGAGCAGTGTTAACTGTCACAGAGAGCAGATGGAGCAGTGTCAACTGCCACAGAGAGCAGATGGAGCAGTGTCAACTGTCACAGAGCAGATGGAGCAGTGTCAACTGTCACAGAGCAGATGGAGCAGTGTCAACTGCCACAGAGAGCAGATGGAGCAGTGTCAACTGTCACAGAGCAGATGGAGCAGTGTCAACTGCCACAGAGAGCAGATGGAGCAGTGTCAACTGCCACAGAGAGCAGATGGAGCAGTGTCAACTGCCACAGAGAGCAGATGGAGCAGTGTCAACCGTCACAGAGAGCAGATGGTGCAGTGTCAACTGCCACAGAGAGCAGATGGAGCAGTGTCAACTGCCACAGAGAGCAGATGGAGCAGTGTCAACTGTCACAGAGCAGATGGAGCAGTGTCAACTGCCACAGAGAGCAGATGGAGCAGTGTCAACTGTCACAGAGCAGATGGAGCAGTGTCAACTGCCACAGAGAGCAGGTGGAGCAGTGTCAACTACCACACAGAGCAGGTGGAGCAGTGTCAACTGTCACAGAGTGGATGGAGCAGTGTCAACTGAAAAGACCACAATTAAGGAAAATGTGTTAAGAAAAGCAGAGGAGGATGAAAAATGAAGGGAAAAGACTCTAGACAAGGAGCAGGGAAGATGAAAACAACCAAAGCAGTGCAGCAGTACAAGAACCAGTACAAGAACCAGTACAAGAACCAGTCGGCCTCAGCATTTATTATTCTTTGCAAAGACTGCATGTACATATCATAGTTTCTAGATTACGCTGCATGTACAATATATATTAAACAAACATACTTGTTCAAAGAATGTTTAGTAATTGAACTAATAACTTACACTTCCTCTTCAGATTTAGGATCTTGCCATTCGTATTCACTGTCCAGCACTGGCCCTGGAACGAGCATCAGAAAGTTTGCAAGCATAAATGTATAAAAAAATGGAAGTAACAATCCCGTTGATGCTGAGGCAAGTTCAAAATGGCACCTGCCAAGCAAGAGTGAGTGAAAAGTTGCGATATATCAATGACAAAGTTCACAACAATCGATGCTTTTTTGCAAACATGAACAACAACAGCGTTTCAGCGACTTTCCCTGAACAGTTCAAGACAGTGGTGCCTTCCTCATCCTTTGTTACGATGGTGATCTACAATGTTGATGTGCATGGCCCTGGTAACCAAGATGCTACTGTATTGTCGCCCATGGGCCATGCACGATCACGGTTGACTTTAATCTGGTTCGGGCACTGATTCACAGGCATAATCAATGTGTACTATTAGCAGCAGTTTGTTGAAAGAAAACTCAAATGGCAGGCAAACCGCAAACTGTGCTCAGTCTAGTAAATTAATATTGTTTTTTGTCCAATGGCAATACTGGATCTGGATGATCTACTTTATAATTATGTTGTACTGCTTTACTTTTAATGTCAAGATATTTAATTTTAGTTTGATTGTAATCATATTTGCTCAGATTTGCATGCGTCTACTTAATGTTGCAAGCATTACTTCCATGTTTATATATTTAAAATAAAGTTCCAAGTTACTTTTTGATGAACCTTCATATGTTCACTCTTCTTTTATTATGTAGATTTGACCATAAATAATTTTTCCTTATCATGTCACATTTTGGCTTCATTATGTTTGAACCAGGCTAAATAATAAGGCTTAAATGTATGCAAAGCTACTGTGCTAGCACAGCTACTGTCAACTAGCACAGCTACTGTCAGCTAGCACAGCCAGGGCTGGGTCCAATTACACAAAATTATATCAATTACAATTACAATAAATATTTTATTTCAATTACAATTACAGTCATAATTTTCCAAATCAATTACAATTACAATGTTTCAATTTCAATTACAATTACATTATGCGGAACCAAATATATTCAGCATTTGTTAATTATGTATTTTTGCGCGTTTTGCTGAATTTCAATATTTTGTACACAATTGATTAACAAATATAACGGTAATGTTTGTACATTTTTGTTGAATTGTGACTTTGAATTATACTAAATAAAAAGATAGCCGTTAAAACATATTTTTATTATATAAAAATACAATGCAATATCCAGACATAATCCTACAGGACATATTCCAATGCAGACATTTATCCGTGCACATTTCTTAAATTTTTCTTTGGAAAATACTAATAATAGGGTTTGATGTGTTTACTTTGAGGTTGTAGCTCCTGCTCTAAGCTGACATTCTTAATTGGTCTGAGCTTTGCTTTGCGTGCTTTGGGAATGGGAAGAGAGGCCATATAAATGGTCCTTGCCACCTGACCTGTCTCCAACCCACCACAACACAAGGGGTGTAATTGGCTTGCTAACTCTGCAATGTTTCACTGAATGTCTGTGCATTGTTTATTGCTTCCTGGCTGTTACCAACTTACTGAAAAGGTCTAATTGCTAAGGCTACCCACCACTAGCACCACTGACCAGCACCCACCAGACAGTGAATACTGAGACTTAAATGTAAATATATAAGCAGGTGTTATTATTAGTCTTGATTTTCAACTCATGTGAGACTTAAATTATATTTTTATTGACAATTCATTCAGGTAGTTTGTGATATGAAACATACTGTAATTGATTGTAATTGAAATTTTATACAAAATATAACAATTACAATTACAGCAACATTTTGAAACCATAATCAATTACAATTACACGATTCTGCTGTAATCAATTACAATTGCAATTACATAATTGGACCCAGCCCTGAGCACAGCTACTGTCAGCTAGCAAGAAATGTGCATTGGCTTGCCAGTGAAAAAAAAACAATTGGGCCAATAATGGCTGTCATAGGCACGAACGGCTTCCACAGAAGCCGGTCGTGCGCTTAAGATTACACTTTTTAGGAAGCTAAAGACTGGCAAAATTTTATTTCTGGCTAGACTCATGATAAATACCGGTAGGTTCAGATAAAAAAAATTTCTGAGCATGCAATTTAAATGTTTGATATGATGGTGTCTTGCGAAAATTCTAATGATTCTTGTTAATCACAACCCAAAACGAACTTTCCCGACAATCTGTTTACATCAGTTTGATAAATCAGCAAGTTTTATAAATCAGTTTGCATCAGTTTGATAAATCAGCAAGTTTGATAAATCAGCAAGTTTTATAAATCAGTTTGCATCAGTTTGATAAATCATTTTATAGGATGTTTCTATAGGTTTGTTTTTATAGGATGTTTCATAGTGCAAAACAGCCAGTAGTCCAGCACTTCATATGCACATGCACAATGAGAACCTGCCGGTAAAAATTAGCAGCAGCTAATGTCCCTAATTAGCCAATATGCCGTTGTAAGTCACAGAAAAGAACAGAAACAAAGACAATACAAGATGTAAAACACTAGGAGACCCCCAGGTGCCAGGAATCGGCACGAGCAGCTCAGCGGATTTTGTTGAAGTGCCTATAGTAGGTATGTGACAAAAAAATTCAACCTACATGGATAGACATCAATTGAGTATCATTGTACAGAGCCTGAAAAAACTTTAAAATGCCTTTGAGATATTTGTTCTAGGTTGAATATTAGACAAGTTATGACATTTTAAAGATTAGGTGCACCACCAGTTTTTTCGGCCTTGTTTTAGTAGAAAAACAAAAGAAAAGTTGACCTTTTGGGCCAATTATGGTTCACTTTGAGAATACAAAGTGTCATAACTTTTTTTAATATTGAAGAGATTCTAATGAAACTTTAGGGGAGATAACCCCTTTAAAACACAAACTGTTGATGCAGTCTTCACTTAATTCACGATTTAACTAAATCATCAATTAATGATCTTAATTACTTTGATTGATAAACAATACGCATTCAATGATAAATGAAAATACCAGAATGCAACATTTCCCCCCAATTTTTATTATAGTATTTTTTTCATTGCATCTATACCAATAAATAACAAATGTGATCATAGCACACTGTATATTTAGCTTTTATCTATCTTTTTGGTAATAACTTGAGGTTATTATTAATTAATAATTACCTAAATTAGTGAATATCAACTGTTTCAGGGCAGACCTGAATTTAATAAACCTCTGAAGTAAAAATCATGCAAAGTAGACATGTAAGGTTCTGCATATCAAAATATTATAATTAGGTCACCCTTAATTAACTGTCTGCCGTAATTGATCGACTCACTGGCCCATATGTGATGACACAGACGTTTTTATAGTTTTGATTGATTTTTGATGGGTCTTTCATGTATTTTTTCAAAACTTTACTTGATAACTACCCAGCCTAAAAACCTTGGGTAGGGTTACTATTAATATCATGAATAAGGTAGAAACAAACGTTTAGAAAGATCAAGTAAATGCATGAAGTAATATAAATTTTTTAGCAGAATCAACAATCCACAAAATTACATTAAATTCATAAAATAGAAGGTGCTAAATAATACAGCAATAAAAGCACATGATCCCTTGTGTTTGTAAACAACAGCATCAGCCAATCACATTGCAAGAATAGGGTCACGTGACCTAAATGCCAGGAATAGCTCTATTTTTAGCATGAATAGTATCCCTCAAAATCTTCAATCATCGGCGTTACTAAGGCATTATTTTCATGAAATTCATCGGGAAACTATTAAATACACAAAAAAAGGATTATTTTAGTATGATCATGGTGGGCCACGGTCATTTAAACGATGACAAACAGAGGGGATTGTCGCTGTGAAATTCAACCCGATCAACCATTTGTCGGTTTGACATGAAATTTTGCTAACTCTAAAAAACAATGTGCTAATAGTTTTGCCTCAGATTTGGCACACACATAGACAAGTATATGGAAATACAAATTATAAAGGTTTGAAAGAAAAATTTAGCTACCTTCAGGTAAATGGTCGATGACTTTGACATTCAAAAACTTTGACATAAATATTTTTTGACTTCTACAAATCGGATTGGAATATTTCGAAAACGACGCGTCAGCGGAACATGTTAACTACATCATCACAATGAGTGTTCTCCGGGAGCTCCTAAAATACGCCAGCCAAACGCACAGCAAAAACACGGTCACCGGGCGAACGAACGAGCACGGAGATCGACGTCGCGGCCAAAGCGATTAGCGCGTATGTAGGCCAATTGTCGCGTACCTACTATAGCATATACAAAAGTTCCACATTATATATAAAATGATATCAATAGTAATTATTCGCGATAATAAGGCGTTTATTGACTACTAAATACTTCTCCACGAAGTCGAAGAGGTAAACAGAACACAACCTGTGATCGTGTGGACAGTCACAGTTCTATGACTGTCTAGAAATGTCAACAAATATTGTGGGCGATAATACAAGAAAATATATATTACCCGCTGCTGTTTTAAAAGATTTAACACAGACACGTAATGCTGTTGCTTGGTACATCATGTTGTGTCTGAACCAATAGTTTACAGATTTAACATATTCTTGACAACGCTGTAAATAACAACGTTTGCAAATAGTAAACGCAGCTGCCCTTATAGACATCGCCATGTTGTGATTAGTCCGTCTTCTGCAGAGTTGCCGATCCGAAGGGTCCATCCGAGTTCAATGGCGAACAGCACCCGGACAGGGTAGAAACCGCCTTATTATCGCTCATAAAGCTGTTTCCGTTGTAATTTTGATAGATATTTTCTTTAGTGACGAGTATGAGGCATATATGCTATACCGTGAGACCATAAATGAACAGCACTATATATTGAATATAGAAGAGCATCAAACAGAGTCAAGACAGAGGTGAGAAAGGCAGTCCGAGATTTCGAGAGACAGATAGCCAGGGAAGCTAAGGCCAATCCCAAAGCTTTCTACAAGTATGCTAGGTCAAAGATGAAGACTTGTTCAGCAGTGGCTGATCTTGAGCGTCCGGATGGGACAATGACTGAGACTGATGTCGACAAAGCCGAAGTACTCAAATCCTTTTTCACAACTACACAAGTGTCTCCACCCTAGAAAGCCTTGAAAACATCCCCACATTTGAGAATAGACTGCACAGCACAGAGCTGACTGACTTTCTGATCACAAACGAGGAAGTTGAGAAGATTTTGAAGACACTAAAGACTACAAAACTACCAGGACCGGATGGGCTCCATCCACGTCTTCTGGTTGAATTGACTGATGAGCTAGTAGAACCTTTTCAAAAAATATTCACCAAATCATTTGTTGAGGGGACTTTACCACAGCACTGGAAAGAGGGAAACATCACCCCAATATTTAAGAAGGGCCAGAAACATTTGCCAGGAAACTACCGCCCCGCGAGTCTCAATTCTGTAGCCTGCAAGATGATGAAGAAGTTGGTTAGAAATGAAGTGATGGCGCCGTTGCCGGTGATCTCCGCCATTCGGGATCTCGGCCCGAGTGAACTCGGCCTGTTTTGGTGAACTCGGCTAGTGACTTCGGCCTGTGCGGCAGTGAATTCGGCCTTTACAGCAGTGATCTCGGCCTGTCTTTTATTACGGGCCTTGTTATAGTAATGTAGGCCACATTTATCGATGCAAGAAGTTGTATCATATATTTATTGTTACGATAAACAATGTTCAATGCAATACAGATGTTTTTTACGATCGGTCTGGATCTTATTCTTAGCCGATATAGGTGTCGCAATGACGTCACAAATATAATATCCTGTTAATATTTACCATGCAGTAATCAGTTTTTAAATATTATTTGTACGTTAAAAAGGTGGATGTCATAATAATGTGCTTCCTACTCTTGCTTTGTTTTATTGAGCTGATCTTTTCATTTTGTCTATCTTTGATTTGTGTGAGTAAAGAGTGTGTAGAAGCAGGCGGTAGTCATTGGCTTTCTGCTCTTGCATTGTTTCATTGAGCAGATCTGTTCGTGTTGTTTGTCTGAACATGGCTTCCTTTTGATGTTGTCGACGAGTAGGCCTACAAAAGCGTAAATTATGCCCTACTAATTGCGTGGGAGACCAAATCGACATGGGCCGAGGTAAGAGCGACGTGTTCTATAAAGATGATTGGTCAGAATGGGCTACGATTGGTAAGAATCGTAGCTGCCACCTAGCTTTATAAAGAGGGGAATATCGAGGACTCAGCTCTGGATTTACTTACAAGTATGATGTTTGAATTGTTTGTGAAAGTACGACTATAAGAGTTTAATAGCATGGCTTCGTGCATGGACGCTCATGCACTACATAGCCACTTGAGGTCCTTGATAAATGGACGGAAACCATAGAGGAGGGAGATAGTGTGGATGCATTTTACCTCAATTTTGCTAAAGCATTCGACACGGTCCCACACCAGAGGCTGCTAGTTAAGTTGGCAGGATACGGGATAGGCGGCAAGGTGGTGCAATGGATTGCGGCCTTCCTGGAAGGACGACGCCAACGTGTTCTCGTCAAATGGTAGCAAATTGTCTCCCCTCACAAGCGGCATTCCGCAAGGAAGCGTACTTGGGCCAATGCTTTTAGTCTGCTACATTAACGACATGCTTGATGTGGTAAACTCACCTATTCACATGTTCGCTGATGATACCAAGATATTCCGACAAATGACTGATCAAGTAACATTACAGACAGACCTAAGACAACTAGAAGCATGGACTAGAAAGTGGCAGCTTCGCTTCAATGAGGAGAAATGCAAAGTTATGCATCTGGGACAATACAACCACCACTACGACTATACTATTACCAGTGGTGGAAAAGATACCACTCTGGGGGAGACCACAAATGAGAGAGACTTGGGGGTGCAAATAGACCATGATTTAAAGTTTGATCAACAATTGGAGATGGTAGCAAACAAAGCCATAAAAATGCTAGGCCTTGTAAGAAGATCATTTAGATACCTGGATGGACCAACCATGATAAAACTATACACGAGCCTGATCAGACCTATTCTAGAATATGGCAATGTAGCCTGGGCCCCAACACTCAAGAGAGACCAACAGATGATTGAGAACATTCAACGATGAACAACGAAGCTAGTCCCAGAACTGAAGAACCTCGAATATGGTGACAGGCTCAGGGCGCTTAAGCTCCCAAGCCTCTACTATAGAAGAGCAAGAGGAGGCATGACTGAAATGTACAAATATCTCCATGGAATCTATAAAGTTGATAGAATGCCACTTGAGCTGGACAACAATACGGTAACCAGGGGACACAGCCTCAAACTCAAGAAGGAACGCGTGACTGCAAGACAATGAAAGCATTACTTCAAGCAAAGGGTAGTAAACTGGTGGAACACCCTCACAGAGCATGTAGTTTCAGCGCCCTCATTAAATATTTTCAAATCAAGACTAGACAAATTCTGGTGCGCTCACAGTTTTGAACAAAATGACAACTTTCCACCCATGCGCACAAATAATTGTCAAAACCAGCTAAAAGGCTACTAGCCTAGAAGAACTGAATAGGATGTATGTATGTATGTATAACCCTGTATGTATGATGACGGCGAAAATATACCCGGCAATTTGGCCATGTCCATGATTGTATCAGCTGTTATATTGTTACAGTTACATGTGATTCGGGTTTTTGTAAAAAAAATTACAAATGCGTCATTTAACTTACCACATTTTCCTATTCATATGTGTTGCCATTATTTGTATGATTTATAAATGTTTTATTTTTTGCTGCTTTGAACATGTCAGGTGGACAAACAGAAATGCATTATGGCACATCCATATACACTGTATGTGTATATGCCAAGTGCCTATTTTGTTCCTGCATATTTCCCTTGCATGAGTACTCATGTATGGTATAGACATAGATATTTTTGCAATTTATTTCAAACATTTCCTTATTTACACGAATAGCCTCAATGTTGTGCTGGAAGTCATGCCTTGTTTAAAATTTAGCAATATTAATTGTTTGCTTCATGAATATTAAGTTATTTATTATATTTAAATGTTCATTCATGATTTGTAATAACAGGTAATTATTTATGTTACATTAATATGTAATCATTCGCATTGTGTGTGCATAATTGTACTGGACATTTTCCCTGAACATAC
Organism: Lamellibrachia satsuma; assembly: GCA_033239005.1. Classification (NCBI taxonomy): domain Eukaryota; kingdom Metazoa; phylum Annelida; class Polychaeta; order Sabellida; family Siboglinidae; genus Lamellibrachia; species Lamellibrachia satsuma. The sequence goes on from BSQZ01000007.1 coordinate 2,369,354, forward strand.
CTCATAATTGTTATAATGTTCTGAAATATTATATACTTGCAAATTATGTCAATTACATGATTTTTGTTGATGGTTTCTCGTATTACGAGACATTGTAACATAATCTAATTAATGTACATATGCAAAGGTGTAACATTAATATGGTCAAAGTGTGTCAAACTTTATTAATTACATAACAATGTTATGTACATGTGCATACAAACGTGTACAGAAAGACATACGTATACATACATATATAACGTTTCATGAATGACTAATAATTAATAATAATGTAATGTTATTAACACTTTATTACCATAACTACACAACGTGGTGTATCTGTTGAACATGTGTTGTTGTTGCACATGTATGACAATGTTTATAATGCAACTTGCATCCAAACTTTAGTAGTGTTACAACATCAGTGAATGAGTAATCATAAATCACAACATATTAAATATTAAAAAATAAGAACACATAGCACATACAATGGCAATTACAGAAATGCTTGTACGCATTGACAAACCTATGAAATAAATTTTACACATATTTGTTTTTAAGCCATCACTGTCCAATTCAACCATAAAGGAAGGTAAACAAAATGTCACATACTTATATATTGCAACAATGTCATAAAACAAATTATTAACAATGAAAAAAAAAGATTAAATATTTTACCTCCATCTAGCAATCGCTGCCCATCCACTGGGTTCAAAACGACACGTTCTTTTTTATCACAAAAGATTAGCGTGGCCATCTTGTGGTTACGATTGTTTTGTAGAATTGGAACTGGGGCCAATTTTAAGACAGTCGGGTGTGATTTCATTATTCGCAGTGTCTAGACCCGTCGTTCATGAAATTATTTGTTTGTGCGTTATCGTGTGACACAGTGTCGTACAACATAGTCGGATTTCACCATGCCAATGTAACATAATGACATTACTGTTCAATGTATTTATTGTTCGAACTAGATTTCTTTTCCCCAAAATACGACTATTCCCGTTCCGGACCTTTTGCAAGGCCAATGTTCAGACGATCAGATGAGGTGAATTCGTGCATTTTGCATATGTAGTGGTTTCGAGCTAACCACGCTAGATGTCACTAGCGAAAGACCTCAGGATATATCAACTTATCACCTGTGTGTGGTGGTTGCAGATTGTTGAATTCTTGCAAAATGCGTGAAATACGAATTTTTTGGCGGAATTAAATGTTTCTTTGACAAAACATTTCAAACTATTTCACAACTATTTATGTTGAAATACTGAACCTACATTTTACCGTTCGCGTAACACATGGTAAGATGCATTTGCAGCACACTAACTTTAAACCCCATAAAAGTGGTTTGTAAAGTTCACTAGTCTGTAGTCACTTGTCAGAATCCCATTATCGCCCCCCCCACATAAACCCCCCACACAACCCTCCACTCACCCAGTTGTAATAAAATACATATTTTCCTTACTGGTTAAGCATAAATACTCAGATAATGGTGGTATATTTTGCACTTTTCTGGATTAGGCATGGCAGACATACCAAGTATCATGATTTGGCGTGAGACTCTTAAGTTTTCTTACTCTAAACAGCCCCTTCTGGGGCTAACGTGGGGCTTCCATCTCACACTTATTGGCCTTAACATGTATGTATTTATATGTATTTTGGCCTTCATAGACATAGTACTAAAGTACTGATGTTGACCTTAAAATAAAGCTAAGCCTAAGGCTAAGGCATTGTCCTAGCCTAGGCTAGCCACTGATTACATGACACGATGCATGTTTATTACATGCCCATACATGGACAAATATGAGTAATATTTTTACTTACTTCACAGTCAGTTTATCTTTTTTTATTGTGACATTTCGATTGCTATCAACAATCTTCTTCAGACAACTACCGCTAGATGGCGACACAGTAGTCATTCTACGCAGACGGTACTGGTGTGTGCCCCCTGCCAGAGTGACATCTGCGTAGAATGACTACCGTGTGGCCATCTAGCGGTAGTCGTCTAAAGAAGATTGCTGATAGCAATCGAAACGTCATGAGAAGAAAAAGGTACACTGACTGTGAAATAAGTAAAAATATTACTCATTTGAACCATCCGGTCTGATGAATATCTTCACTCACATGGATAAATATATTTGACTTTGTAGAACTTACTGCATAAGTTGTGATGAGTGGCCAAGCATTTCTCGACACGTTGAGACGAATCGGCTATCCCAGTGTCAGTGAGCTTGACAGCCAGAGTGTGTCATGGATGTTTGACAATGACGCCATGGCACCATTCCTCGAGTGGTTCTGTGACGAAATCCAACCAGCTAATGTACTCAATCCAAAAGACCTCAATAGGTTTGTTCACGTAAAGTCAGTTTATCTTTTTCGTATTATTTAAACTTTTCATTTCATATTGACATTATGTGTACATTTCAGTGATTTTATCAATAATGTACAAACTGTGAAACTTCCACCAAAATCCTCTTCACGGCTGTACTGAATGAATAAAAGCATGGATCCAAAGTCATAGCTACATAGCTAAAGTCACATATATTCACTAGGTGACAATATAACAATATATATTTTGTAATACAAGTGTGTCTTCAGTTGAGAGGTGACTTGTAACAAGATTTTAACAAGATTTAACAAAATTGCCATCCAGGGCAAAAGGCCAGATGGCAAGTGGACAAGGAAGCCATTGGCTTATCTAGAGTCCAAAATGTTTTCATCTTTGTGTAACCCGCCCTCCTGAGGTATGTGTCAACCTTGTTTTTAAGCATATTCACGCTGCTAGCATTTACACAATCTGTAGATAATTTGTTCCATTCATTTATTGTCTTCTGTGAGAACTAGTGCTTCCTGATATCCAATCTACACTGATCCTTTACTAATGTTACCTGATTTCCTCTAGTTCTTCTATCTTTCTAGAGTGAGAAAAAAATATTTCTATAAATATTTTCATATCCATTCATTATCTTAAAAACTTCTCATAGGACCCGTAGGCCTTGATGGATTCAACCAAACCAAAGGGTTGGGTCAACAGTTGAGCAATTAAAGACAGGCCTGCAAATGCAGTCCAGATTAATCCATTCAAACCCTGTATATTTAATGTTGTCTTGGTTAGATATATGACTCTCTAAACAGAGTTTTTAAATATTTCCTGAATATAATTCATATTTGGGCGTGTCTAATGGTGTTTGTCAATCATGTAGGTTTCATGAGTTGGAGAAGTCTGAAGACGGAGTTTTGGACGGACCCCAGCTAGACCAGGCTCTTCAAAACCTGGCTTCAGTTGAGCAGGATGAACAGTCAGAAGAGAAACTGCGGTATGTGAACGCCATGCTACTTGCACTATACAATATTCGTTATGGGCAGATGATAAGTGCGTAACATTATTAGCACAAGTTGTGACCATGAGAAAGTGGAACAACTTCTCTAGATTGTCAACATAATAGAGTTTCAAACACTGCCATCTCTGATTGGTGGCACAAAATAATAGGCAACAATGCAAAAAAAAACAGTAAATGGCAGCAGTGCAACAAAACATTGTAAATGGTAGCAAATTATCAGTGCAACAAAACATTGTAAATGGTAGCAATGCAACAAAACATTGTAAATGGCAGCAAATTAGCAATGCACCAAAACATTATAATGGATAGCAATGCAACAAAACATTCTAAATGATAGCAACACAACAAAACATTGTAAATGATAGCAATGCGACAAAACATTGTAAATGGCAGCAAATTAACAATGCAACAAAACATTATAATGGATAGCAATGCAACAAAACATTATAAATGATAGCAATGCAACAAAACATTGTAAATGGTAGCAATGCAACAAAACATTGTAAATGGTAGCAATGCAAATAAAACTGCAGGCAGTAGTTATTAGGAACATTCAGCACACAAAACTTGTAACGTGTAGAAGTTAATTAATTAAGTCACATAGATTTGCGGGCTTTTCCTGTGGATTCCCCATTTCTACCTGTACACATTCTTATAGAGACAGTTCCACCCATATGCTATAAGTTGTAATTCACTGTGGCATTTCATACTCAGCATTACAATAATGTCAAAACATGTCACTGTTTACTACAAAGGTTACATTTTCACATGTTACTTGAAACAACAAATACAAACAAAAGTTTTCGACCAATATAGAATGCTATTTTGGTGGTAATTTCATTACGATTTTATAAGTTATCAGCCTACCAGTATCAAATTGCTGAACTTGTGATAATTGGGAAATATACGTGTAGCATGGTGCATATGTTGTTTCTGTTAACTTCTATACTAACTTGTAATAATGTACAAGTGACAGTGTTGAACATTATGTTCTTGTTGTTTTCGATAGAGGGAACGTCAGAGACTTAGAGGATGAGTTGAAGTTAGCTGAACAGAAGAAAAATCGCCTGGTGCAACAGCGGAATAAACTCAGGTATGAAGGCAAGGGATTTATTACAATCAGCTGTTGGTCAGCTGTTATTTTGTAATTGTAGTTGGAGTAGTAACAAACTGCATGCAAACTGGGAAAAGTTGATCAACAATTTGTGTACATTTGTAAACCAATAACAGTGAACAAATTGTGAATTTTCTGGCAGTTTTTTTATGGTGGAGCCCTTAATTTAGACACCTATGAAATCAAAGGGATGGTCATAATTTCACTAATAAAAGATGATGTTTTTCATCACTTGTAAACATGAGCTTACATTGTCATTGGTGCATAGCTCATATAACTTATGCAAACTCTAAGGTAGTAGATGGTAAAATTACTCAAGTAATAGTAATTTGTTTGCTAAATCATTTATACAGTGCATGTAGTCCATCAGTGAAAACGCTGTTGACAAAGGTGGATTTTTGTTGATCAAGGTTGTATACATACAAATTCCTGCTGTAGTTTGGTACGTAGAGTATGTCTTATAATACGTATACCCCATGTTTTATGGATAGTTTGAACACTACAGTGTAACTGGGAAGCTAAGGTTTAAGTTGTCCTCTGGTTATTCTGATTGTTTTTCTATGTTTAATGACCTGTTTCCTATGAGATGTTTGATTGTGCCTTCAGTCTGCAGCAGATGAGTCTGAACAACAAGTTGTCACGCATGGACTGTGTGCTCGAGACAAGCAAGCGGGAGTACAAGATAGCCATAGAGCAGGCACAGACTGACAACACAATGGTAAGTTACAAGTAAACACGAGTACAAGAATGCCATACAGCAGGCACAGACTGACAACACAATGGTAAGTTACAAGTAAACACGAGTACAAGAATGCCATACAGCAGGCACAGACTGACAACACAATGGTAAGTTACAAGTAAACATGAGTACAAGAATGCCATACAGCAGGCACAGACTGACAACACAATGGTAAGATACAAGTAAACACGAGTACAAGAATGCCATACAGCAGGCACAGACTGACAACACAATGGTAAGTTACAAGTAAACACGAGTACAAGATAGCCATACAGCAGGCACAGACTGACAACACAATGGTAAGTTACAAGTAAACACGAGTACAAGATAGCCATACAGCAGGCACAGACTGACAACACAATGGTAAGATGCAAGTAAACACGAGTACAAGATAGCCATAGAGCAGATACAGACTGACAACACAATGGTAAGTTACAAGTAAACATGAGTACAAGAATGCCATACAGCAGGCACAGACTGACAACACAATGGTAAGTTACAAGTAAACATGAGTACAAGAATGCCATACAGCAGGCACAGACTGACAACACAATGGTAAGATGCAAGTAAACACGAGTACAAGATAGCCATAGAGCAGGCACAGACTGACAACACAATGGTAAAATACAAGTAAACACGAGTACAAGATAGCCATAGAGCAGGCACAGACTGACAACACAATGGTAAGTTACAAGTAAACACGAGTACAAGATAGCCATAGAGCAGGCACAGACTGACAACACAATGGTAAGTTACAAGTAAACACGAGTACAAGATAGCCATACAGCAGGCACAGACTGACAACACAAGATAAGATACAAGTAAACACAAGTACAAGATAGACATACAGCAGGCACAGACTGACAACACAATGGTAAGATACAAGTAAACACGAGTACAAGATAGCCATACAGCAGGCACTGACTGACAACACAATGGTAAGATACAAGTAAACACGAGTACAAGATAGCCATACAGCAGGCACTGACTGACAACACAATGGTAAGATACAAGTAAACATGAGTACAAGATAGCCATAGAGCAGGCACAGACTGACAACACAAGATAAGATACAAGTAAACACGAGTACAAGATAGCCATAGAGCAGGCACAGACTGACAACACAATGGTAAGTTACAAGTAAACACGAGTACAAGATAGCCATAGAGCAGGCACAGACTGACGACACAAGATAAGATACGAGTAAACACAAGTACAAGATAGACATAGAGCAGGCACAGACTGACAACACAATGGTAAGATACAAGTAAACACGAGTACAAGATAGCCATACAGCAGGCACTGACTGACAACATAATGGTAAGATACAAGTAAACACGAGTACAAGATAGCCATACAGCAGGCACTGACTGACAACACAATGGTAAGTTACAAGTAAACACGAGTACAAGATAGCCATAGAGCAGGCACAGACTGACAACACAAGATAAGATACAAGTAAACACAAGTACAAGATAGACATAGAGCAGGCACAGACTGACAACACAATGGTAAGATACAAGTAAACACGAGTACAAGATAGCCATAGAGCAGGCACAGACTGACAACACAAGATAAGATACAAGTAAACACAAGTACAAGATAGCCATACAGCAGGCACAGACTGACAACACAATGGTTGATGTTCCAATTTTCCAAAGTGTTATGCACAGTTGGTTTAATAAAAGAGTGCGTACAGTTGTTAAAATCATCAAAGGAATAGACTTTGATCATTAGATGGGTAACTTGCGAAAGTGTAAATATCCTTATAGAGGTGAAGGAAATTTGTTCCTGTTTTGCCAAATTTTTACTGTACCAAGTAAAAAAATAATTTACTAGTTTGTCCAATGGTTCCACCAAAACTAAATAACAAACTTGTACAAACAAGCTATCATCTCGCAGTGGATACTGTCATCTGATAGTGAATACTGTCATCTCATAGTGAATACCGTCATCTCATAGTGGATATTGTCATCTCCCAGTGGATACTGTCATCTCGCAGTGGATGCTGTGATATCGCTGTGGATACTGTCATCTGATAGTGGATACTGTCATCTCGCAGTGGATACTGTCATCTCATAGTGGATACTGTCATCTTATAGTGGATACTGTCATCTCGCAGTGGATGCTGTCATCTCACAGCGGATACTGCCATCTGATAGTGGATACTGTCATCTGATAGTGGATACTGTCATCTCATAGTGAATACTGTCATCTCATAGTGGATACTGTCATCCTATAGTGGATACTGTCATCTCGCAGTGGATACTGTCATCTCGCAGTGGATACTGTCATCTGATAGTGGATACTGTCATCTCATAGTGAATACTGTCATCTCGCAGTGGATACTGTCATCTCATAGTGGATACTGTTATCTCGCAGTGGATACTGTCATCTCGTGGTGGATACTGTCATCTCGTGGTGGATACTAGTAGGATACCTTTTTGCCTGCAGGTCAACCAGCAACTGGACGAGTTGACCAGTGCGGTCACTGACCTGGTCAGACTGTACAAAGACGGAGTACAAAATCCCATAGAGCCATGTGGGGACGCAAAGAACCCTGTGTTTCTGTCGCAGCTAGATCTAGGTGGTCTTGAAGCGGTTGAGCAGAAGTACACGCAGGCATTGACTGCCTTCACCAAGAAACAGTTCTTTGAAGTGAGTGACAAGTCATTTCTAAACTGTCAAGTCATTTCTACACTGTCAAGTCATTTCTACAAATTTAAGATTAGCATCTTTAGAGATACTTATTTTCTACTTTTGTTCATAAAGCTATTTTATTATGTAAGTTTGTCATATAAAATTAGAACAACACTTGGCAAGCAGAGAATCATGAATGTAGTATAGAAGCTTGGTAGTTTGACAATAATTGATTTCAGTCTCAGTTGAATTTGTCAATGTCTGCGTCGTCAGATTCTCATTAATTTGTTGCATTCCTTTGCAATGAATGAATACAGTTCTTAAATATGAGTTTTACAATACCCAACTTTGTGCCATGGCGATGGTAGGTGAACAACTATTAAGTACTTTCTGATCGACTCGCCTGTAGCTACATGTTGTTTGCTAATGATCAGTATCTGTCTGCGGCAGGGCATTGCTGAGGTCTCAGGTCACCATGCGGCATCACGCTATGGCTTCCTAGACACCAACGACCCTGACAGTTTGTTGGTGTCGGGAGAACGAGAGGACGTCATTATTGAGGAGTGCAAGGAACTGAAGAGGCTGCAGGCATGGTAAGACATTGACGACAGTAGTGATAGTGGCGTAGAGTAATGACATAGTAACACAGAGTAATGACAGACGCAGAGTCATGACATAGTGACATAGAGTCATGACAGACAAAGATTAATGACACAGTAATGACAGTGACACACAGTAAGGACAAGCAACACAAAGTGATGACATTGACATAGTAATGACATAGTGACACATGGTGGTGACACAGTGAAACAGAGTAGATGATCTCTGTGGAGAACAAATGGGTTTTCATGTGAATTTAGAAAAGTATCTTTGAAATACTATGATAGTGCTATGACTTGGATGTTCTTATTTTCAGTTTCCCGAAGAGTGAAGTCCTGAGAGTTCAGGCGCTGGAGGACGACAGAAGCAGCACAGCAGCCTGTGAATTTATTGAGAACCTTCTACACTTGTGGAAGGAGAAGCCGTATCCCCAGGACGTCAACTCACTGCTGTAAGAGTTATACCATGTAAACTGATAGTTTGGCCAGTCAATTATTATTATGTAGTTATCCATAGTTGAGCCTCGTGTCCTGTGCGCCATTGAGCCTGTGTGTTCTGTGTGCCATTGAGCCTGTGTGTTCTGTGCGCCATTGAGCCTGTGTGTTCTGTGTGCCATTGAGCCTGTGTGTTCTGTGCGCCATTGAGCCTGTGTGTTCTGTGTGCCATTGAGCCTGTGTGTTCTGTGTGCCATTGAGCCTGTGTGTTCAGTGCGCCATTGAGCCTGTGTGTTCTGTGTGCCATTGAGTCTGTGTGTTCAGTGTGCCATTGAGTCTGTGTGTTCAGTGTGCCATTGAGTCTGTGTGTTCTGTGCGCCATTGAGCCTGTGTCTTCAGTGTGCCATTGAGCATGTGTGTTCCGTGAGCCATTGAGCCTGTGTGTTCTGTGCGCCATTGAGCCTGTGTGTTCTGTGTGCCATTGAGCCTGTGTGTTCTGTGTGTTCAGTGTGCCATTAAGCCTGTGTGTTCTGTGTGCCATTGAGCCTGTGTGTTCTGTGCGCCATTGAGCCTGTGTCTTCAGTGTGCCATTGAGCCTGTGTGTTCCGTGAGCCATTGAGCCTGTGTGTTCTGTGCGTCATTGAGCCTGTGTGTTCTGTGTGCCATTGAGCCTGTGTGTTCAGTGTGCCATTAAGCCTGTGTGTTCTGTGTGCCATTGAGTCTGTGTGTTCTGTGCGCCATTGAGCCTGTGTCTTCAGTGAGCCATTGAGCCTGTGTGTTCCGTGAGCCATTGAGCCTGTGTGTTCTGTGTGCCATTGAGCCTGTGTGTTCTGTGCGTCATTGAGCCTGTGTGTTCAGTGTGCCATTAAGCCTGTGTGTTCTGTGTGCCATTGAGCCTGTGTGTTCTGTGCGCCATTGAGCCTGCGTGTTCTGTGTCGTCAGTGGTCGTCTGAGGGAGGCGGAGGCGGTGTGCCGTGTCGTGGAGCGAGACGTCGCTCTGCTCAAGGAGAAGGAGATTCCTAGACTGATCCTTGACAGCACATCTCTGCAGGTCAATAAGATCCTCTGTGGCGACTACAATCTCAAGATCATGCGACAGGACTACTTCATATCAAACCAAGAACAGGTGAGTGATGCAGTGTTATACCAGGTTGTTATTTGATAGAAACTGCAATGTCATAAAGCTTTATTCCTTTATTTTGACCAAATATTCCCTTTTTTCATAGCAAGAAAAAATACCATGAAATGTGCAGAATTCCATTATTTGTACCTAGAAAATTGCAAAACTTTGCTATTTGTATAACTAACTAATCACATTGCAAAAGTTTGTTTACTAGCTAGTATATTTGTATGACTAACTAATCACATTGCACCTGAACTGGACGCAAATACTTTTTAAATCTTTAAAATATTCTTTGAAATTCCTTTTTTTTCGAGGATGCATGACTGAAACTTCCCAGATGAGCTTACAAAACACTAATAGTTTCTAAATATCTACATATTAAAATGTTTATAAATATATGCGCAACAAGCCATAACAAGCATATTGAGTCCTTGGAACATTATTAAATTGTATACTGCAGTCTCAGGACACTTTGTATTGTTTGTAGTTGATCTCGTATCTGCTGACCCAGAAAGGCCGCAGTGAGTTTCTCACACTGGCCTATGAGATTGAGCTTCAAGGTCATCGTGACATCTACCGCCTCCTCACAGCTGTCAGCTTCACACTTCAGAAGCAACACCGCACCTTCGAGCAGCGGATGGTGAGGCTTAGCCACTAACTACTGACGGGTCTATTCTATCTGCTGTCCATGGAGAAACCAGAGTGGTACAGATAGAATAGAATTGAACTGGTGACAAACACTGTGTACACAACTGTAATGTACTTAGTAGTAATTGTAAATAAAAAGAATTTGTTTCTGTGGAGAGAGAATAGGCAAATAGTTTGCCATATTTGTGGTCATGTGACGGAGACTCTCTGCAACATGCCCTGCAGAGATCTGTTCTGTTCGTCGTGGAGAGGTCTCTGCCTCTCCTTGCGATAGACCAGCCATTTCTCCTCAGAGACCGGAGGAGACAAAACGAATAGACCTGATGATTGGATGGTTTTGTTGAAAATGTAACAACATTGTTGGCACTTTCCTGGTAACATCGCAGTAAGATATTGGCGCTCTAGTAAATGTTTGTTTGCATTCACAGAAGATGCTGCAGGACCCGGCTGTGACAGGCAACAGACAGGACCGGGAGACTATTGACTCACGGGATAAGTTTCTCACAAGGCTTTATACATTGCTTGGTAAGGCCTCTCTGCCGTTGCCTTCTAGAGGTTATATCTCCACCGAGATTTATGTCGTATGTGAATGAAGCAAGAATTAAAACATTTACTCTGTTACTTTTGTTTTATGTAATCAATTTCCAATCATACACTGTTATTTATTTGTCACTGTGCACCTTGGGCATGTTTTGAACACGACAACAATTTCACAACCAGCCTGTCCCCTTAAATAGCTGCTGAATAGTAAACTACTAGAAATAAACTGTCCAAATGAATGTAAAGTGCAGCATCTGTTATTTGTATAATTCTGATTCAGACGATGAAGAAACTGAAGGACATGCACCAATATTTCTGACTTATGCCAAGCTGGCAGAAAATGCGGGCAAACTCAACCAGCAACTGTCAGGACTTCGTGCTCAGACTTCTTCAAACAAATACAGACAGCAAGACATGCTCACTGCACTGTACGTAGTTATACCAACTCATCAGTCATGTTTAAAGTCAACTGTGTTTTGCTGTTATGTTAGTTCAGATGGTTGTCTTGTTTTGCCTCTGGTAGTTTCAGAGAATGTCAGCTCCATGACACTGATGACGTGCGTGACACTGACACTGTATGTGACACTGATGATGTGCGTGACACTGACACTGTATGTGACACTGATGATGTGCGTGACACTGACACTGTATGTGACACTGCGACATGATGTTGTTCCAGGGTGAAAGAGCTGCGGGAGTGCGAGGTGGCCGTCTACTCCAGTACAGCCAGTGGTCAGCCAGTACTCAGTCCAGCCCCTGTAGTGGACGCCATCACCCAGCTCGGCTCAATGCTGCAGAAGTTGGAGCAAGTCAGTGCTGACATCATCAAGGTCGTTGACCAACGCAAAAAGGTGTGTACTAATATTTAAATATATACTACGTGTTTGTCTGATAGATACATCACTGGTAATTCCTACCTAACTGCCAGTGATGTACCTAAAATCATCTTTAATAAGTGTTGTTTTTTTGTCAGGCACTAAAAAGTGACCCACTACTGGCAACAGAGAGAGAACTATTCACGTACTTCTTGATGGATGCTGATCACCTGCGCAGAACTGTGGGAGACGTGGAGAGACGTGTCCGAGCACAGCAGGTCTCATAGCCACTGCACTGTCATCTCATAGTGATTGTGTTATTAAGCTTCACAAGTATCATGAACAATGACGCAGAACAACGTGTTGATGTAACAAACAATTTAGATTCTGTATGTTTGTATCGCTGCTGTATATATGATTTGTTTGTCTCTCTTGGCATCTGCATGTAGTAGAAACAAAACGTTTTGACACATACTTGTTCCAGTTCCTGTATTTCATGTGCTCATTATCATATTGCACTCCAGAAATACTTCTTCCGTATATTATTTTAGGAGTCACAACCTACAGCAGTTCCAGTATACAACTACACTAGTTCTGTGTAACAGATGACATTATTTCTTAGTTGTTAATTACATATATATATATATATAATACATGTGATTTATATATGTAGCGGATATGATATCTATAGAACCGCTATGAATTTTACTTAATTCACACATCAAATTTATGTCTTTCATCATATTAAATACAAACTGCATTTTGCAGTCATAATTTACACTAACATAACTATTTACATCCAACCTGTATATATGAGCTTTGTTGCAGAAGTTCTGTCCAAGTGTTAACTATTTAGTGTTAACTATTTACAGTATACAGTAGTAGCACATACAATGCTTGTTGCCATACAGCGAGTGATTCAGGTTCATCTATACATTGCACATTAATTAGAACAACGCTAGAAATAACCAAGCACTATGACAGTTTTGTGCTGTTATTTTTGTATATCAATGTTAAATACTCGATAAAAGTAAAGACACAATATACCCTGAACACGAAGTTAGGTCAATCATAAATTATAGCAACAACGAACTGGTGTGGTGTGAGAAATTAGTGTTGTGACAACTCATAGTTGTAACAGTTTGGCAATCGTGTCACGCCTTTCAGTTTCACCTCAAACTTTTTATAATGTTAAAAAAACATTAATAAAACCACTAAACATCAGAGTTTAAGTAGTCATTATCAAAAACTATTAGAATTTTGTTGCTTATTTCTGCCCAGTTGATATATTGAGCAGACAGTGCTAGAAGTATATACATGCAGCTAGCCGAGTGAAAGATTCGACAACAGGACATTAACACAAACCAAGTCATGAGTTAGCCAGATGTCACCTCACTGCACTACAATCTGGAATTCAACAAAAAATAATAATTGGGACTGCCCAATTATGATGGATTCAGCAGATATTCACATAAATATTGCTTGAAATGTCAATTCGTATATATTACACATTGAAAATTGGATTTTTATGTTGACCAGAAAAGTTAACTATAATCCACACCGGCACATTGGAACTATTCGTGCAAATCATGTGTAACATACATATCTAATCACGTGTAATAAAAGAAATCACAGCATATATCAAGTCATACATTAAGTAGATATATTCTGTGAACACATTACACCCTACATCATCCACACAAGTCATATTTCACACTGGAATGAGTACAACTTAAATCATCATCTTATGAACACATCCAGTTTCTTCGGCTATTTCTAAATCTAGGAATGGTTGTAAGACGCCGTTGTAGCATTCCCTGTGCGACTATTTCACACAACATGGAATGTTTCTTCTGTAAGTTAGCAATGTCTCGTACAGAGTATCTTATTCTAGTAAGCCAGCCATTGTGTGGCCTTGTACAATGGGCTTGTACAAAGGGTCCATAGTCACCTGGAATTCACCAGAGGGGCCAAGTCTAACTCTTTGGCAGTAAAACTGCCTTTTCTTGACTTGTTACAGAATCTCGCATTCTACCACTTTCAAGCCAAAAACTACTGCCAAAACTAAATTATATGGTTAAAAAATAATTTGCAATTAATCCAAATATCCTGCTGAACCACTATTCCATGTTTATAAAATCAAAGCTTACATGTTTATTTCCCAGGTGGCTATCTGTGAGACACTTCGACTCGTAAATAGTTTCCATGCTGTATTTAGTTTTGTCAACTGTTACTGCTCATTTTGTATGGCAACATTTTTAGGGATCTTCATCTACTACAATGTCAACATGAAGAGCAGTAGATCTTCTTTCTGTACAATGTTACTTGGCACCTCTGCTCCTGACTGATAACTGATTATCCACTTGAAATACTGCCAGATTACCATGCCACTGAACAATCAATTCACACTGTCAATACACACAGTTTCACTAAAGTATAGACAACGTCACAGCAGGTGGAGAAAGAAGTGAAAAACAACACATTCTTGTTTACCTAGTCATATGCCTGCACACACACATAATTAAGCATAATAAATAGCTAATATCCTCCCCACATCCAGCTGTGTCTTGGTTAGCTGTAGAGAGACTTCATCCCTGACTCCTCAAACTCGGCCCAGGCATCGTTTAACTCGATGAAGATGAGACGGGCAAGGTTCTCTTCCGGACACCCAGTCAACTGAAATGTACGACAAATATCATTCTAAAGATGGATAAATGTATTTTAGTAATTTATTAATGTTGTTCAACTTATTTTATTTTAATTTCAAACTTTATATATTTATTTAAATATATGTTTATATATATAATAGTTATGATACTTATAACTGCATGTATGTTTTACAATAACTACATGCCAATGAACTGGCTGATCCCAGATATTATGATGCTTTACAAATTTTAGTAATAATAAATGAAAATCTGCTCTTGCCACAAGAGTTAACTAATCATGGCGGACATTTATCCAATCCCAATTTTGTGCATTACACAAAAAACGTTTTTTTAACAAAAGCTGATTTGAGATTAAGAAAATAAATAACAATGCATTTTCCCCTGAGTATTCAGTTTAACACAAAGTATCACAATCAGACTAGGATGAGGAAAAGGTCCAACTTGGAAGTAAAAATAACAATTTCCAATAAATACAAGTACAACATTAACCTCATGAGCCACAACATGACTAACAATCAAACATTATAAAAACAGCAACAGTGGGCATATACAATTGTGCCTGTATGTACAATGCAAGGCATACTGAGCTATTAGACAGATAACGTCAAAGAATGGACAAGTTTTGATTTCCATGTTACGCACGGGCAGCAAGGGACTGGCAAAGGTGAAGACAGATTGTCAAACCATCAGAGGTGCCCAATGACCACCCGCGGCTACAGGACAGGTGAGGTGAGGGGACAAACATTAGTCATGATACCAATATATACACACATCTGGACACATATAAGTCACAAACCAATGCAGATATATAATACATTGTAACTTCTGTAGGTACAAGAAATTAATCTACAAAGTTGCTTATCTATAATAGATGATCACACAGACATACACGCACGCATGCACACACACATGCACACACACTGAGTGTAGACATGCCTTGTCTGGGTGCACAGAGAGCACGGCCTTCCTGTAGGACTTCTTCACTTGTTCGGGGGTGACGAGCTGATGCATGCCCGGCTCTTTCCACCGATCCTCTCCCTCCCACAGCACCGTGTGCAGGGAGCACAGCAAGGCACGGATGTTCCTCTCCTTCCCCTCCACCCACTCCTTCACCTGGCAACAGCACGGTCATCTTACTCTGGGTAAACTAAAGGTCATCTTACTCTGGGTAAACTAAAGGTCATCTTACTCTGGGTAAACTAAAGATCCTTTGACACAAGCAATGTTTATCCGATTATGTTGTACAACACAGTGTCGCACGATGATTCACAAACAAATTATATGTTTACACAGGCGATGTGTCTAGACACTGTGCGTGATTTCGGTCCAATTATATCGTATGACATGGTGTCATATGACAAAGTCAGATCAAAATCGCTCGAGTAAATGAGCCTTTACTGTAGATAATCCTGTCAACAAACTGCATGAAAGCATGACCAGTACAGTCCTCAAAAGAAAGGCTGGATAACATGTGGACCATCAGTCCTTGAAGTACTGATCAAAAGGGAACAACAATCGGTCCTTGGAAGTACCCATCATAAGAGAACAACAATCGGTCCTTGAAGTACTCATCACAAGGGAACAACAACCGGTCCTTGAAGTACTCATCACAAGGGAACAACAATCAGTCCTTGAAGTACTCATCACAAGGGAACAACAATCAGTCCTTGAAGTACTCATCACAAGGGAACAACAATCAGTCCTTGAAGTACTCATCACAAGGGAACAACAATTAGTCCCTGAAGTACTCATCACAAGGGAACAACAATCAATCCTTGAAGTACTCATCACAAGGGAACAACAATCAGTCCTTGAAGTACTCATCACAAGGGAACAACAATCAGTCTTTGAAGTACTCAGCACAAGGGAACAACAATCAGTCCTTGAAGTACTCATCACAAGGGAACAACAATCTGTCCTTGAAGTACTCAGCACAAGGGAACAACAATCAGTCCTTGAAGTACTCATCACAAGGGAACAACAATCAGTCCTTGAGGTACTCAGCACAAGGGAACAACAATCAGTCCTTGAAGTACTCATCACAAGGGAACAACAATTAGTCCCTGAAGTACTCATCACAAGGGAACAACAATCAGTCCTTGAAGTACTCATCACAAGGGAACAACAATCAGTCCTTGAAGTACTCATCACAAGGGAACAACAATCAGTCCTTGAAGTACTCATCACAAGGGAACAACAATCAGTCCTTGAAGTACTCATCACAAGGGAACAACAATCAGTCCTTGAAGTACTCATCACAAGGGAACAACAATCAGTCCTTGAAGTACTCATCACAAGGGAACAACAATCAGCAAATGAATGGTCATCACAGGCATCAAGAATGTCTACAAAGGTAATACTTTCAGATTTGCTACATAGCTACAAATAACTCTTTCTACTAGCACTAGACAAACATATAGAACCTTGAGTGTCTCTGGATCCATGTCTTTGGCGTCTATTTCTCTGCGCATGTCCTTCATGGTTCGTGGCTCGTCTTTCTTGTTTGATGTGAACTTATGATTGCCAAGTAGATCTTCAAAGGCATTCTCTGATACTTTTGGCTTAGGACCTGATAACATTGAATGTATGTTGTACTACTGCACCTGCGTGCAACAACAATCTGTCATTCTCCAGGCTGACATTGACAATCCTTGTTACGTACGTAGGTCCATTATTGTCATTGTCTTTGGACACACTCACTTGATAACCAACATTCAATTGATGATTGACATTGAACATACACAACTGCAATGTAACTTAAAGAATTTTTTAGAGGAATCAGAACAAACAATATTAATTAATAATCAGTACATACCAAAATGCATTTAAATAAAACAGATTTAATTAGCTACACCAGTTTATTTAATCCACTGGCTGCTATATTTTATTTAGTTGCAATCAGCTTAAGGAATTATTGGACAATGGTCCAACAGCTATTCCGGCCATTGTTCTTACATGTGCCAGCCTCATCTGGAGGCAACATCTGAACCCAGCCTTCAATGAACACACTGACCAAGTACACACTACCAGGCCAGTGGGCATTGTTGAACAAACAGGTTGAAGTTGAGAGAAAGAGAACACAGACTGGTGTTAATGGGTTCACTCATTCAGCTTCACTGACCCCATGGTTTATAGACCCCGCGATCGGCAGGCCCCCGTATCACACTGGAGAATGAAGACTTGCTTTGCTGTGCCGCTGCATGTTGTGGAGACTGCTGAGCCGTCTGCTGTGGTTTCTGCTGTGGCGGTGTCTGCCAACCAGCTGCTGCAAATAAAGCAGCTGAACTCCTGCCACCTTCCAAACTTATCAACACTTAAGTTCATGTCTCAGTCACAGCTAGCTTTGTTTCTATCTTCCAATAGTAGTTGCTACATAATCTATATTTCACCACTGTGCATATTATTAGATGGTGACACAAGTATCTATATTGGTTATGGTTCTATATTACAGGATTCAGCTGGGTGGCACCATGCCCTGGCATTGGGAAACTGGCAATTATACAACATCAAG